>JAQGAZ010000559.1:0-54576 GCA_034692225.1 Polydesmus complanatus | reverse complement strand
TACCTAGTCGCTTACTTTCGTACAGGGTGTCTTGAATGCTTCCTAGTTTCAAAAGTGAGTCTGAGAGAAAAGGGCCAGACATTTTTTAAATTAAGAAAAAAAAAAAAATCAGTAATTTATTGACGTGCATAAAGGCAACCAAATTTTGCTCAAAAATAATTATCTTAAATGTTGATTGAATTACAGTAAAAACCGTATATAGTGCGAATTTTTTTCAGTCTCTTGAATCGCACTATAACCGGTTTTTACTGCGTTTGAAAGAGTGAAATTTAACCAGGATGAAAACGGTCATTTAATGAGAAATGAACGAGTAGATTAATATGATGCAAATAGGTTACATTCTTAAATACTGTAATATTTACTGATGTACAAGGTATATGCGAATCAAAAATCTCTCCGATCAACGCTAACGAGATCATCGGGTGTCAAAATTATCAATTTGCCTTTTTTTTTACACTCACAACAAAATGCAAAATTTTATATTGTATCAAATTTTTTAACAATTGTCAAGTTTTGTTTTATTAATAACGCTATTCAGAATTACGAAATGTACAGTACCTAATAATAGTAAATTGCACCCATTTTAAATTTTATTTCAGTTTTTTTTTCATCTACTGTATTTACTGTAGACCTTCCAAAAATATTCGTTCCGTCCAGCTGAATGCTGAACAGCAGGTTACTAAGTTTCTAATACAAAACTGCACGATATCAACGATTTACAACTAAAACAATGCTAAAGCTATAAAATACGGTAATCTCGTCTACTCCTATGTTCTTTTTTTCTTATTATTATTTTCTCCCTCTTCATTTTTTTCTATTCTTATTTAGACAATGATTTAAATGTGAAATGAGCGCAGTGTGCCCCGCGGCAAAACACGTCTAGCCCCTAAAATCAAAAACATGACCTTGGTTTTACTTAAAATCTCTCTTTTTTTTTTTTTTTTTTCTTCCCCACATCGAGAAGGGAAAGTACATTAAAAGATTAGCGGCTTTGGGAAAGCAGCCTAGTGGACATTTTTATGGAACAAAAAAAGTTATTATTTTTTGTTGACAAAAATTTGTTTATTTATTTACAGAAAATAATAGCAGATATCAACACTGTATCGTTCGGTTTAAGTATTTTACAGTACAAACTAGTTAAATCCAAAAATAAAAATTATTAAACCATAAAAATTTATAACCTACGACCAAAGCTACAAGACTACGGTAGAGTAGGGATATGATAATCTTTTAGTGCTTTCTGGGCTCGTTCTCAAACTGGTTGGTTTGGAATAAATTATGAAACTAAAGAAGATAGGGGGAAACAATAATTTGTCGATCTGTTAGACCAGTCGAAATTAGTATTCTAGAGTTCCTCCTACCTCCATCTCATTTTGTTGTTGTTTTTTTTTTTATTTTTTATATCACGTTTAGGTTGTTGTAGGTTTTTATATATTTATTTATTTATTTTTTGTTGCTTCGTTTAGAGGTTTTGTTTCCGGTGGTTTTTCCCAACATTTTGCTGATGCATTTATGTATGTGGAGTTCGAAACATCTCGCGTAAACGAGTCGGAGTAGGTTTTTCTGTCGTCTGAGAACAACGAACCGAATTAATTTGAATCAAAGACTGGGACAACTACCAAACATCTATTTCAATTAAAACTGATTTTTATCAAATTTTTTTTTATTTTTATTTAACAATATTTATTGACGTGTCATAGGATGCGTTGACAAGAATTATTATAACTTTACTCTACGTGGTTTACATGAGAATGAGAATCGAAAATAATGATTTCCTAAGTCAAAATTATTAGCAATTTTTACATTCCTTTTATATAATCTTAAAATAATTTTTAATTAATTACGTACTTTAATTTATTTTATAAAATAAAACAGGCCTTAGTTTTTCAAAATGCCTCAGTTCATCTTTACAAGTTAATCCTGTTTAAGTGGGTTTTTTTTATCTTCACTTCTAATGAGATTGTAATTTTTAGTTAAATTCAGAATTAAATTATTATAACTGTTTCTGCTTTTTAAAATAATAAAATTTGAAACCATATGTTAAAACTACAATTTTTAAATGTTGGGTTTAACTAATGAAAGTTTAATGTTTTTAAAATTATTTTTATTGTTATTTGGCAGAGTTGACACGAAGAGGTTTTGGAACCAAAAACATGCAGAACTTAGCAACACGCCAAATTTTGTAACATTTCGATTCTAAAATATTTGTTTAATATTCCTTCATGTTCCATCCAAAATTACAGTCAAAATATTAAGTTGAATTCCACAACTAATAGTAATCGGCAATAGTCAACTTCAAATAACTTACTTCCATCAAGTACATCTGCAAAGTCCCACAACTTTGAAGCCTGCTTAGATTTTCATTTTTTTAAAATGAGAATCACAGGTAGAATAAGGTAAAATTATTATAGGTAGGCTTATCAATTGAACGAAATTTTACAGTTGAAGTACAATTATTTATTTATTTTCTTCTATTATTTATTATAACTTGATGTGGGCGGAACAATTGTATGCGGCTATCTGTAGCGGTACTATCAAAAACGCATCTCTTGCGATTATAAACATAAAGTAAGTTGATCAATGTGACTGATGATTTATTTTTGTTGTTAATTTTTGTTTATTTTGTTAATAATGACTTCGTTTATTTTTAATTAAATTCTACAACTTGATAAAAATTGGAAAATTTCGACAATTATTCTCACTTAGATTATAACTTGTAGCGATATTTAATTAAAATATTTATTATTCATTATGCAATGTTCTTACGTTGTCACATAAGTTATACAATAATTTCGTTGCATCAGCTTATATTTAATAAATAATATATTTCTTCAAAAATCACAATAGACAAAAATTTAAATATAGCCAATAAGATGCCGACAATGACGAAAAACTTTAAATAAAATTTTCCTTAAACTTAAATCCACCTCGTCATTTTTTTTTTAAATAAAAAATGCACCCTTATTTTGAATTTTGAAGGTGATAGAAATTGTGAAATATCTCGGGATGAATAAGAAAAAAAAAGTTTGTTTACATGCACCGTTTTTTTTTTCCTTCTTTCTCCAGAATCTTTTTGACTCTCATCTTCAAATTGATTTGCAATTGAAAGTAAAAAAGTGTTTTTCAGTTTGTTGATTTCTTTATCCCTCGAAGGGATAAAAAAAATTCAATGAAAAGTTTATTGGAAAGCCACGAGTTAGTAACCTTATAATAAGTTTTAGTATTTGTCCACTTAATTATTTACACTAAGGGTCAATTCTCGTGCAAAAAAAGTACATGTACCTGAACTTTTTTTCTTCTTCTTAAAAATAAAACAAACGTACTCATCTATCCCTCATTTATATCTACCCGGTACTCTTCATCTTTCTTTTTTTCATACATATAGTTTAAATAGCTTGTTGTTAATTGTATGCATACATTTTTTACGTAGGCCAATCATTGATATGTATTTATTTTAAAACCATCGTGCTACTGTATAAATACTATAAAAGCTACATAAACTGAATTTATTAAACATAATTCTAAGAAAAATATATTGAAAGGTGTTTGCAAAGCGTTTATTGCTACATTTCATTATAATACTGTATGTGTTTTTTTTTTTTTTGGATTTATTATGACCCCTCTGTGTGCTTTTTTTTTTTTCCTTAAGACTATTGTTGACATTCGAAAAAAAAAATGTATGTAGGAGGTGGCTGGAGGGAAAGAAAGTGGGTGATGATGCTCTTTACATTTTTTTTCTTTTTTGTGTTCCTCTTCAGGTTATCTACTTAGGATGGGGAGGGGTACTGCCAGTTTAGTCCGGCCAATTTACGGTTAACCCCCTTCTAATGACGTCAAACGATGCGCCGAAATTGTATATAAAGGCCGCGGCGCCGAAATTATTTTCATCACACAATTCAAATCCGAATCTACTTTAAACAGTAAAATTCTCCACTCAAATTTTTTTTTTTTTAAAGAAAAAAATGTTCAGCAAAGTTTTTGTAAGTATAAAATAATATTTTCTTAATTTTTACATTTAAATATCATTATAAATAATTTTTATCTATAATTTAACCGTAAAGCTCGCATTGTTGTTGGTTGCATTGTTGGCTGCTTGCGCCTTCGCCAATCCCGCAGCTGATCCGGCGGCCGACCCAGCGGCTGACCCACATCGTCGTGGTTGGGGCCATGGAGGATGGGGTCACGGTGGCGGTCACCACGGCGGTTGGGGACACGGCGGATGGGGACATGGCGGTGGACATCATCACGGTTAAAAGTAAGTTTAACATAATAATTACCGGATTTAAATTGACAATGTTTGACGTTTGCCAATTATTATTATCCTTATAGAATGTGCAAAACGAACGTGCAGAAGACGTCGATCAATAACTAAATTCTAACGAGTGTTTTGCTTTCAAATAATTATGTAACTCTAAAAAAAATTGTTAAATACCATAACCTTTTTTTTTATATCTGTTTTTTCAATTTGTAAAGTCTTGCCTACCATCTGTATAACATTGACTTGTCGCAAATGTCAAATAATAATAATTCTGTACATTTAATTTATTAAATAAACTTTTCCACAAAAAATAATATTGAAGTTGTCTCGACTGCTTATCGCTGCTGTTTTGATTTATTATACCCCCCAAACTGTATATTTTTTCATCTTTTTTTTTTTTTTTTTGAACTGCTGTTAACGACAAAAAAAAAAAAAAAACCGTGGGGATAAAATGACAAGGTACTATAATTTTCAAAACTTTTCCACTCGCAAATCTTACACGTCCATCAGGTTATGTACTTGGTCAAAGGAGGGGTGGGGCCGTGGGGGTATTGCCAGTTTCGTGCGGTCAAATTATTACGGTTACCCCTCAACCATTGACGTCACAATTGTGCCAAAAATTTCGTATATATAAAGCCATTTCTGATCCTATATTCTCCACATAAAACATTCAACCGTCCATTCGTTCGTTCGGAATCATTTTATGCGACATATTAAGAAAATGTTTGGCAAGATTTTTGTAAGTATAAACAAAAAAAAAAATAATATTTCATCAATTAGATTTTTTATTTTTATTATTTATGTGAAGTTTGCGTTGATGATGGTCATGTTGATCGTTGCCGGCGTTTACGCCAATGCTGAAGCCGAAGCAGATCCTCGTCGGGGTGGAGGTTGGCACCATGGAGGAGGAGGTCACCATGGGGGTGGTGGTCATCGTTACAGACCAGGTGGTCACGGGGGTGGACATCGCTACGGTTAAAACCACATTCGACCAACATAATTTTCAAATTTTGAAAATTTTCCAACGAAATTCTTTTCATCGGAATTTTTGTTTTTAACTTTTGACAATGATCATGTAGTACAGTAAAATAAATAATGTTTATTAATTAATCCGTTAATTTGCGCGTTATTTAAATTTTTATCTAATCTTTCAAGAAAAATTTTAACGTAAGACAAAAATGAGCACTTAAAAAGTTTTCCTCTTAATTCTCCTTCAGCATTCGCATTATTATTAATGGATAAGAGCTGGCGAGCCTGTTGTTGGGGGCGATCAAGGTGTATTGTTGTTTTGGGAGATGAGGGTGAAGAAGAGAATTAAGGGTGGGGAGGGGGGAGATGCGAGGTCAAGCGGAAAGGTTAAGACGAGAGAAAAGAGAGATGAAAGTGAAGGTGGAGGAATTCAATCGAAGGGAGAAGAAGCCAAAAAAAAAAAAAAAAAAAAACTTTTTTTTCGTTTTTACTTATTTTTCTCATGATGGAAATAAAGAAAGAAGAAGAAAAAGAAAAGTTCATTTCAAGTGGGTTGATGACGCGGTTTTTGATCTTCGTTAACCCATCCCTATTTAAACTGAGGTGGTGAATCGTCTCGCAACTAGAAGACCATTGTTAGTTAAACTCGTCATTCTCGTCTTTCGCTGTTTGCCATCTAATCATGAAGTATTCCACGCTTTGTGTAAGTCATTTATTTGCTATTATTTTTATACACTTTTCTATTTACTTATCGAATTATTTAATACTAAAGGCCTTGGCGAGGTCATTTCTTTTGTTTACCGACGTGTTTGTGAACTTTCGTGACGCCGCATTCTAGTGTATTTTTAGCAGTTCGTCTATATTTACTTTCCTATTCACATTTCTAATACCGGTGCCGGGTATTTATAGCGCTCATTAAGAATTATTAATCTCTTTAAAAAAAAAATTTAACTAGCAAATAAAATTAATTTTATTGCGATAATATTTTTTATTTTTTTGAACTTTAAAAATCAAAATAATTTAACGTCTAAAATAATTTTATTTTAAAAAAACCTTAGTAAAACTTTAAAAAAAAAAAATTCACTTATAAAAAATACCTTTCAAGTTATTGAAGATAAGAGACAAAGCAAGTTCTCATCGACAAGAAAAGCTTTAATAGAATTTTAATAAAGTTTTCAAATGCCATTGTGAAGAATAGAATACATGTACATGTAATTGCTGGTGGAAGGTAATATTGATTGATTGGAGTAGTGGTTTTTTTTCCCCTCCGTGAAAATGCTTTTTTAAAAAATTTAATTTTTAGAGACTATTCGAAAAGTCAATTGCACTTTTAAAAAAAATCATTATCAAAATATTTATGCTCATTTTTATTAAATTTAAAATGCATGACCTTATAATTAATTGGATTTAGTGAAGGCCTAATTGGATGAAAGCATTAATTAAATGTTGTTTTAATTATTTTTTGTAGCTGACGTTGATGTTGGTGGTGTTGTCTGTTTGCGTGTTGCTGTCGTCAGGTGCAGCTGCCCCTCACCCCAAAGCCAATCCAGCTCCTCATCCGGCGGCTAACCCCGCCCCCAATCCAAAACCGGATCCTAAGGCTTGGGGCGGTTGGAGACGCGGTTGGGGTTATTGGAGAGGACCTGGTTACCACGGACATTACTGGGGTCACGGACACGGTGGATTCTTTCACGGACACGGACACTATCACGGCTAATCGCTTTTCAAACCACTTTGTAAAGAATTTTTTTTTTCTTCAAAAACAATTGACATGTAATTTATAATACAGGGTGTCACTAATTGCAATCTCATCAACTAACCATGCTCTCTAGCTTTGGATAATTAATTGTTCATGTCAAAAAATATTTTTTAAAAAAATAAAAATCAATTTTTTTTTTATAATCTCTTATAACCTCTTATTTTATGCTACTACCCGGTAGCTTAAATGTATGAAATTTAAACTACGATGAATTATTAAATTAGTTGCGCAAAACTCAAATTTCCAATGAAATAGCCTAATCTAATGCAAACAATAATCTGTATTGTTGATAAGACCGAGTCAACAACATTTTACCGAAAGTGCAATAGTTTTTCAAGATAAGAGAAAATTTTCAAGTATGCAAAATAATTCACGTTTTATTCAACAATTTAATGTTATCGTATTGTACGGTATATCAAATTGTAACATAGACATTAATTAATTGTACCACGTAGTTGCATGTTTGCATAATGAAGTAGCAATTACGCACGTACGGTAGTATTGCCATCAACAAAAATACTGCGGCATTACGTATCAGTAAAAAATTCTTAAAAAAATAATTATTAACTTTAAATTTAATATTATTATTTTAAAATATTTATTTATCTGAGAAGAAATTTTTTTTTTCTCAAAAAAAAAACAAAACAAAACAAAACAAATTCGGTTTTTGAAAATTTTAAATTTGTGCCTACGTTTTTTGCAAATAAGATATTGTTATATTCTATTATTTATCATCTTTTTATTGAAATGATAATTGAATCGTGTATTATCTAACATTTTATTGAGAGAAACAACAATATCGTTTAATATCGCTGCTTATCGCAAAACGTTATCCTTTTTTTTTTTATTAATTTTCTGATAAAAACGTTTGCGCAACTTCCAAACTTGAAGCCAGTTAAACACAATAATAATAAATCGATACTGGAAATTTAATTTCATAACTCATCCACAAATATGTCTGAATTAACGAATTTAGAAACTTTATTACGTTTAAATTTTATGCTGAACCACCAAGAAAGCGAACCGCAGCGTCGAGGAAAACGACCACCTTTACCCCCGGCCGATGTTATTCGAAGCGCGCATGTTTTAGCAAAAAAAGAAGTTGAATCCAGCAGCAATTTTAACCATAACGCAAAAAACACCCTTTCCAACAAAATATTTGCCTCAAAAACTCAATTCAGTAAGCTAGAGCGAACTAGCATAACGCAATTGTACCTGGAAACGTCAGCCAAAGGCAAGTACGTCATCATTCGCCTCATCGAAGAAGGCTATCAGGTTATCGGTTGGAATTCGGTCGTTGAGGACGACGAGGGTAATGTATGCGGTTTCGGCGTGTATAATTATCCCCCGCTCGAGCTATTTCCTGCCGGAACGGTTTTAATAATCAAAGAACCTTACTTTAAAATTGTTACTCAAGGTTTCCAGTTCATCCGATGCGATTGTCCCACCGACATAATCGTTCTCACCCCGGCTCATCCGCTGTACCCTTTAGCCAAAGATATTAAATGGAAAAATAAGCTATGCGGTCAAAGCCGAGAATGGTTATTCGCTCTTCCGCGGCCATCCAATGCCAAACAGTGGAAAGAAAGGGGGAATTCGCTTTTTAATAAGAATCAGCTGATTTTAGCTCGAGACGCTTATCTTTTAGGATTAAAATGCGCGGAGGAAAACGATCCCAATTATAAATCGTTGTTATTAAATTTAACGGCCGTCAATTTCGAATTGGGTTATTTCGAATCCACTGTCAAATGGTGCGAAACTGTTTTAGAGAAATATCCCGACGAAAAAAGGGCTTATTTCGTATGGGGAAAGCGAAATACGCGCTTAGAAAATACGAGGAATCTTTAAAAATATTTCAAAAATTTTGCCAAATTTGTCCGACGGAATGCGATGGTCGAGATGAACTGAAACGGGCCAGTGCGCGCGTTCAAGAAATGACAACGGGTAAAGTAAATATTCCTCTGTTACGTCGACAGGCTGCGCAAAACCCCACCGAAGAACTCGACTGCGCCGATTACGTAGGACCTATTGAAATTGTCAACATTCCGGGCAAAGGTCGAGGTTTGGTTTTAACGCGAGATGTTGACAAAGGAACGATATTGATTGTGTCAAAAGCTTTAGCGGCTACGCTAGATAAGTTACAATCGAAAGGAATACAATTGGATCCCGGAAAAGTTCTGGACACGGACCGCGATCGATTAGAAATAGTGTCCAAAATTACCCAACTAATTTTTAAAAACCCCAACGTTTTCGGACCTCTAGTTTACAATTTGACCACCGGTGAGCGAGTTCCCCAAGAAGTGGCTCCATTGTTCTGCGACGAGGACACGCGTCAAGAAGCCATCTCCGATGTCGAACTTATTAAAGCTATTTGTTCGTGCAATAATTTTGGAATCGAAAACCTGGTGCGAGGAAAAGTTGTGCCGAAAGGAGCCGGATTATTCTTGTTTCCTTCCTACCTCAATCACAGTTGCGTTCCTAACGTTAACAGAGAGTTTTGCAACGATATTATGATATTAACCGCGGCGAATAATTTGAAAGTAGGGACCGAATTGACCACCAATTATATTGCGCTGGCGCTCAACTACGAAGAACGAGCGAATCGGCTCAACGAACGCGGATTTCAATGTCAATGCGAAAAGTGCATGCAGAGAATTTAAAGCTTAATATATTTAACTATTAGTAATAGCTATTAATTAATTAATTAAAAAATTGTAGCTCAATAATAATTATTCCATTATTATCCCAAACACGTTTGAGTCCTAAAAAAAAAAACCTCAAAGCAGAATAAATTTTATAAATGTTTCGGTTTATTTTGTTATCATTTTCGGTTATCATAAACCACATAGGCTTACCACAATAAGAGTGAAAAACCTATACCAATAAAATGGCTAATAAATGGGGCTAATTTCTTAAATTTAAATCTTAATTTGAGATTCAGCAATAATAATATTTATGCTGTTAGCAATGATGTACGGTAACTAACTACATGTACAGTAATAATGTTATATCATCTTATAAAATATTTATTTACATTACAGATACCGGTATATTTGAAAATTCACCGGTTTTTTTTAAATTAAGTCCAGGAACAGTTTGTAAATTTAATCACAGACAATTTATTTATCTGAGATCAATTTTAGGATAAAACAAAAAAAAAGTTTTTCCAACCTCTAATTTAAAGACATTAAAATCAATTATATATTAATATTATTGTATTATTGAGAACAAATGCAACATAATATTTGTCGGTGCCTTATAAAAAACATTTTTGCCATCAAAATATTTTCATAAAATATGCTTTTTGTTAATGTATAACTAACAAACTTATACCCTGTATAATAATTGCACGTCCAAATTTTTCAAAAATAAATAAATAAAGCATCGGAAAATAGCATCTATTAATGAGTTGGAATTATGTGGATAGATGACCTTACTTTACAATGGACACCTTTTACAGTTAAGGCTTCCAATTCATCAGATGCGTTTGTCCGGCATAACTTTACCGTTCTACCACTAGCCCGTCATTCGGACAATTTTGCACCGAAGAAAACAGTATAGACTCGAGGATTCCCGAAACCGGAATACGTAAACCCGAATATCCAAACTTGCTTAATTGATTTTTAAGAAGATTTGCGCTTCCGGGTCTCAAGTTTACAATTTCACCATCGGTGAACAAATTAAGGAAGAATGTGTCATTAGATCCGGGCACCATCTCTAACTTCGAAATAAATAAAGCTATTAGTACGTGCAACAATTTTGGAATCGAAAATCAAGTTCGAGGACGAGTTGTGCCGAAAGGAGACGCGGATTATTCTTGTTTATTTTTTTTTTTTTTTAACTCCACCACATTCACGATTAACTGACGTTTAAAAATCTTCTTACAACGATATTATAATATTAACCGCGGCGCAAAATTTAAAAGTGGGAACCGAAAATGACCAATAATTATGTTGGACTGGCCCATAACTACGAAGAACAAATACACCGACTCATTGAACGCAGATTTCATTGCCAATGCTGCAAGTTTAATGCCCATTTAATAATAGGTGCTATAGCTAATAAAATTGCACGTAAAAAGCGTCCATTACAACTTCCGATCACGTTCAATAAAAATCGAAACTTTTATAGAACCTTTTTTATTCACCTTTTTTTTTTTAGGATAACCATACATCAATTATTTTCAAGCTAATGGAAGTGTTTTGTATTTCAGACACGTTTGGGGCTTGACAAGGAGCTATAGAATAGAATAGCATTAAAATAATATATTTTGGTAAATAAATGTTTCTGTAGAATTTAATTTAAAAACAAAACTAATATTTTATCATGAAAAAAAAAAGTAGTTTTTAGGTTAAACCAATTAAATGTTTCTTTAAAAAAAGATACTAATGTATTTGTAATTATTATTTTTAAAATGTTCAGTAACAAATTAAAAAAACATGCTTACAAATAAAACAGGAAACGAAAAAACTTCTATTGTTTTCTTATAATTGTTTTCGAAAATGGTTCCGTTCTTTTAAATATCCGCTAAATAATCTATTTTGATCTGCAATTCGAATTTATAGATAACAATATATGTAGTATGCAGTAAGACCTCGCTTAGTGAGGCTTCAATTAGTACCGGTACTGTTAATTTTTTTTAATTTTAATTAAATTCTAAAAAAATTAATACTCAAACTTTATTTTATTGTGCATAAATGATTGGTTTTTCCTTTTATACAGGCATAAAATTAAAATTCATATTTCTTTCTAGTTTTAAGCAACGGGTTTCGAACAATACGGCATATTGGCGGAACCGATTACCTGCACTAATCGAGATACCGTATAACAATGCAAACAATAGTAACTATTATCACAAAATGTGTTTTAATTGAGCCAGTATAATACCGGAGAATATCTAAGTTTTTTTTTTATCTGTATAATTATTATAAAATATTTGACTTAACAAATTAATTAAAAACCTTGAAGTATTTTTAAAGCTTTATTAAAAAGAAAATTACCAGTAATTTATATAATGCTAATTTCTCCGAAAACTTTTAAACTTTTATTTTTTTAAACTAAATTTAACAGGAAAAAAAAAAGTATTATTGTTTTGCATTGTTACCAGCCATTATATTCGTACGTTACCTTTTAATTAGAAATTGAATACGGTAGCGTTGTACGTTTCAAGAAAAGATGATGATAATATCATTTAGTGAAGGTTGACTCAAGCGTAAATTATACTATAGAATTACATTAAATTTATAACTATATATAAAAAAAAATAAGTTAATTGGGGAAATTTCGATTTTCATTAAACGTGCTAATCCAAAAAAAAAAAAAAATTCGTTTATTATTCTCACTAGTCAATTACGTCCATGTATAATAATTATATACTAGGAAGATTTTTATTACAACTTCGAATGGGTTTTATTCGCCCGAATCGTATTCTACCTTGAACTTTTAGTATTGAGAAACGTTTTCGAAAGAACTAACTACTGTACAAAAAATAAAAAAAAAACACAATTCGAGTTAAGCAGGTAAACTACTGTTACATAAAAACAACACGTACATTAGAATAATTCGTAAATGCGTGACGAGATAGCAAGACGTGAACGTTTTAATTAATTCTGCGAAGGACGCCATTTCCTTTGACTAATATACAGTATATATAAGCTCGGATTTATCGCTCTCGATTGTTCATTCGTTGCAATTATTCGACCAGACACAATAATGGCAAGCTACTTCCAAACAATTTCGGTAAGTAACTTTAACGAATTGAATAATAATCGCAATAACATGCGTAGCCTAATTAATTAAGGAATATTAATCAATATTATTGTTAAACGTTTAGGTTTTGGCCCTTTTGGTGGTGTTATTGAGTGTAGTTTACGCTGGAGGCGGAGGCGGCGGAGGAAGTTACGGGGGCGGCGGAAGCTACGGCGGCGGTTACGGGGGCGGCGGCGGAGGTTACGGCGGCGGCTATGGAGGCGGAGGAGGAAAAGGCCGAGGAGGCGGAGGGAAAGTGAAAGTAGTAGTTGTCCCACAACCAATTATCGTTCCAGTTCCGGTGAAAGGCGGTGGCGGACACGGAGGAAAAGGTGGCGGATATGGAGGAGGAGGAGGAAGTTACGGAGGAGGTGGAAGTTACGGAGGAAGTTATGGCGGAAGTTACGGCGGTGGATACGGCGGCGGCGGAGGAGGAGGCTACAAAGGACATGGAAAATAGACCTGACGGAAATATTTTTTAAAAAAAGAACTTTTTATATTATACGATAATAATCAAATCTTCCACTCGACAATTAATTAAATTTATATTACTCGTACTATGAGCTGGTCTCTAAATATAATTCAGCATGCGCCAATAGCCAATGGAAAATGAAACCATCTCGGCCTCATTTATCAAACGAAAATGTGTAAAATTAAGTTTTAAAATACAGTAGAAATAAATTTGTTTTACTAAAATTGTTCAATTTTCCTAGTTCATTTAAATCAATTGTCAAAAAAAAAAAAAAAAAATTAAGATAACTCTTTCGTTTATTAAAAAATATATTTTTTTTCAACACATCCGTTGTCCTTTTTTCTTGAAATTTATCCAAAAACGGAATAAAATAAATAAGTTAGCATTGATAAAACTGTAAAAGATCTAAGATGTTAGACTACATCTTAGAACTACAAGGTGCCAACAAATTCTCTATAATTAATTCGTCAAAATTATTCGTATTTTACAAAGTAGTTTAATGCGTATGAAATTATATTAAAAATATTATTAAATACTGTATATAGTTGAAGATAATTAAGCTTAACAACGGAAATGTTTGAGCGCGCTAATAAGTTTAAAAAATCGCGATTTAAACAATTTACGGTATCACTTGTATTAAAAAAGCTTAAACAGCTGTTTTTAAAAATGACCCTAAAAATAACTAAATTATATAATTCTATAAATATCATAAATTACGTGGCGAATTTTTTAAGTAAGAGTCGTGTAACCTTATAAAACAATTATTAAGGTATTGATATTAAATCTACGATGAGGTACCAATTCAACTTTGGAATGCTCCAAATCGGGTTGCGATCTACGCCGCGGCACAAAATTAAAAATAGCTCTAAAAAAATAATAATTTTCATCAAGTTTTAAAACGCGATCAAAAACATTTTTGGGGAGATTCGAGAAAGTATGAATTAATTCAATGTTCAATCGAGCGACAGACTTTCCGTGCGCTTGTGAAGTCTGCGCCCTAGCGCACTGCCTAGTTCTTCTCTATAGTAGCCAGTTCTGCTCTGTTGTCTTGTTGATGCTCTCTGGGCTCGTATTTTCTCCGGTTATTGAAATACTGTACATAGGATGGAATATTATTGTTCTTTGGAGCTAACTTAAAATTAATGCCCCGATTTGGCTTATTCTACCTAGTATTTAATGGTATTGAGTAAGTTTTTATATTTATGTCTTAATTTTTGCGAGAGCCTCGTATTATACGAGCAAGTCGAGTTGCAAATTATTATTATCTTTCATTTCAATCGACTTGAAAAGTCGACTAACATTACCACCCCCTTTTCCATAATATTCCCCGCAAACCTAACCTGAGAAGATAATTATTATTATGACTTGAGGTGTAGAAAATCCAAGCAAAATATCAATTTCATTTCACTAGTTCCTCATAATTATCTTTTACAAAAAAATAAACGCAATCTCATTTATACCGTAGTTTGTATATTTCGCAATGTTCGCATTATTTTTATTATTTATAAATAAAATATAAATACTTAGTTAATCTTTTTTAAATGTTAAGTTATAAAAAAAAACAGTTTAACATTCATATTTCATAAAATTATTAATTTGAAATTACAAATATTTCAACTTGATTTTTTTTTAATGAAGCTCGGTCTTATTATAAAAACAATTAATTATTATTCATAGCCAAATCGAACAAAATAAAAAAAAAAAAAAACGCACTAAAAAGATAATTATTTTTCAGAAAAATATTATGTGGTAATTGGAATTACAATACAAATAAAATGTTTATGTAGTAGTAATAACTTTTTGTAAACGTTTGCCTTGACTTCAAAACAAGGCGGCCTTTTACAATAATTATTAAATGGATGTAATTGTTTGTTACTAGATATTAGAATACAATAAATAATATTAGTAATTGCCGAAATTTTTATTTAAATTTTAATTAACTTTTTTTTTTTAAATTTAACTCGATTAAATATGCATAAGTTTTAAACGTTAGCAAACTGATTTTTTGTGCTCCTGTCAACTCACGATTGTCCGCGTTAATGAATTATTGTGAATTTAGCGCATAATGCAAAAAAAAAAAAAAAAAATGGCTAAAAAAGAACACAGGTCAACACGAAAATGCTATTGAACAATTTTTAATTACTGCGAGTTTATGACTTAATTAGGAAACTAGTTTTCTGTAGGGATACATGTACTGTATTAACAAATATGGTGGTTTATTTTTCACAAGAAATCTGTCAACCGTTTTTGCTTTTTCGTGTTAAGACAAACCAAGAAAACGAGAAGAAAAAAAAAAGAAATAAAAGACCGCTGATAATCACGAGTTTACTGTACTATGTTGGGTTAACGTTTTCTGATTTTAGCGTTAAGTTGTGATACCTGGAGACGTCACCACCTCAGCCCCCTCCCTCAATCTCCCTTTCTTATCTGCGGCCCAGGAAACAAATTACTGTATTATAGACTTCACTACGAAACATTTACCAATACATTTTTAAAAAATTATTTTGCACAATTTATTTAACTAATTTTTAATGTTGTTATGTTAATGTCTTCAATGTAGGTCCACAATCTATGAATCTTTCACACATATAAACATTAAAGTTTGTCAGGCTTCTTAAAATAAATTAAAACACTATAATTATTACGACACATATTTTGTTTAATAAAATAATAAGCTACTACCGGTATTTTATGTGAAATATAATTTTCTTATGTCCCATTCCCCATTAACTGCAATATTTGTCATCAAGGTTTGTAATACATGTCGAAATTTGTATAATGTGATATTGACGTAAAACTAAAATCTCCGACTGATTAACGATTATTATTCATCAATTAAAATCTTAATCGATAGTAAAAACGACCCAGGAAATAGTCCCACTTTCGCTTAATAGTCCCAATAAATAAATAAAAAAATCAATTGCAAACGACTTTGAAAACGAAGGTTAAACGTTCTTTTGGCTTTCGTTCGTTGACTTTCGTTTTCTTATCTTCTTTTTTTTTTTTTAAAAAAAGAAATTGTTTATATGCTAATACAACCTGTTTATTGTTTTGAAGTACTTATCAAAGGGTTACCACATTCCACATAAATTCGGAGGATATAAAATAGGAACCCACCACGAGCCTACCACCAAACGAATCTCTATCCTCAAACTTTGAACAAGCGGACAAATACTTGTTTTCGACTCCGACAAGATGATTTCCAACTTTTGGGTACCGTATTTAATTCGCAAAAGTTCGATACGAACGTTTTCATTAAATTTTTTTTTTTTAAATATCGAAAAATGTTGTAGGTAACCCTGCTGATGATTGTGATGATCGCGTTGATCGTGGTCTCCATGAATTTCGAAATGGTAGAGAGCTTGCAACACGGTGGACATCACGGCGGTGGTCATCATGGTGGTGGACATCACGGAGGCGGACACCACGGTTAAACTCCAAAAAAAGTACAACCAGAGAACCAAATGCACCAATTCGAAATCAGGTAAGAATATATTGTTTTTCCGCGACTATTATTATTTTCTAAATTTGTAATGAATAATTTCTTTTCGAAGAATGACCCCAATGGCTAACGTGAGCATATTTAACGATGATAAATCACTGCGAACCTATTTCTTGAATCTTTGGCTAACAAATTTATCACAGCTAAATTTTTGCTATCAAATTTAATTATTATTTTTTTTAAAAAAAAATTACTGTTACCGTACTAGAAATTTTTTTTTTTTTTTGCGCTTTTAAAACCTTTCGAATGTGAACAAAATGAATAAAATTTAATTTTTCAATAAGCTAGCCTTACTTTTTAATTATACGTATTATTAATAATACTTATTCTCGTACATCATCAAAAAAAAAAAAAAGCAAATAAGATTCAAAACTCAAAAAAAAAAAAAAAAAAATTTAACAACTACAGTATTAAAAAAAAAAATTTATTTAGAATAAATAAAAAGGCATTAGTTTAAAATTCTTAATTAATTAAATTGACTATCTTCATATGACTAGTCTGCATTTTAATTATTTTAAATGTTAATTCAAATAGCTAAAAAAAATGCCAGAGAGCATTCTAGTGCTAATTAAGCTCATTGAAAAGGTTTAATGCACTAAATTAAAAGATATTTATTTTTAAATAAAAATCATCAAAAATTTAAATATTCAAAGCGAAAACTATTTTTTTTTTTTTGCCCACTTTAACATAACGCGTATAAATAATATGGTTGCATGTCATTATAATTATCCATGGTAATCCATATAACGTTCGCTTTTCAATAATTTTGCCGCTTGCAATATTTAAGTCAAAACGCAATTCATTAATAATTAAACATCAAGAAAACCAGAATTCTTATACATCAAGTCCTACTAGTCTTTAAAATAATCGCCCATTTTCCAAGTTCATAATTCCTACTTTTTCAGATATTCGAATTTTAAATTCAAACTGTACTTTAAAAAGTTTTATCAATTCAGCAGCAAAAAAAAAAATTTAAAACGAGATCTGTGTACCGAAATCATGGTACATGTACAGTACTTGCTTGCCGTGCATCGAACAAAACTTATTACACGTACTCAAAATAAGGAATAGCTAAAATATCCTAAATGTTTAATTTCTAGAATAATATTCGAAAAACATTATAGGTCTACGTAAGTTTGATGGTACCGGAGTGCCGGTCAAATTTACTAATGTACATAAAGTTTACTAAAATTTTGAAGTTTAATTAATGCATTGAAAAGATAAGAAAAACTATAAAATTAATGCCTATTATCTTATAATTATTTTGAATTTTCAAGTTCAGCCCAGCGATAATGCTAACAACTTCGCTATCTTTATGCATCTCGTCAAACCGAAAGTGGTTTCCAGCAAAAGTTGATAATTGTTCCATTCAAAAATACCTGATCGTTTATGCATTTACAACCAGTTTGTGCATGTTTTTCTTTTTCGTTTAATATTCTACTACATTCCATAGGCGGAAGGTTGCGACTCAACAGGGTCATCGTGACATCATGATTGATGACATTTTCAAGTTTATCAGCTGGTGAATACCTAATGTGCTTTTTGTTTTGTTTCTTTTATAAAAAATTTTTTTTTTATCTGATTAATAAAATTTGCGTTGTTTAAAAATATAATTATAGCATTTCCAATTTTTATTATCTGTCAGCGCGTAACGAGATAAATAAAAAATAAATAAATTAGTTCTATTCAAATTTTTGGCTTTGTTTGTTTAAACTGTTATACTCGTTGAAATCGAATCTTCATTATTACCATCGGCGATGATTGATGAGTAACGCTAACTGCATTACATTTACTTACGAAATTTCGCACCTTAATAAAATCGGCGAGTCATTCTACATAGAAGTAATAAAAGGATGTAAATCCTCCGTAATCTGAGAAGAAGATACTTGCAATTTTCTTCGAATTCCGTATTTTTTTTTTTTTAATAAAAAAAATAAAAAAACCCAACAACAAAAATCTAAAGCTTAAAAGTTAAAATATGCTTATTATTACTAATAAACAGCAAACCTTCGCAAATATTCTACAGTATTTTGCGATTATTTTTCTAAATGAAAATTTACCGACGCCGTTGTTATCTAATTCCTATTGTAGAGAATCACGTGACGGAAATTTACAAATTACACGGTTAAAAAAAAAATGAAAGAAAACAAATTCGTGAATGACGTTGTCAAAAACTTATCTAATAATTTTTAAAGTAAAATCCATAATTTCAAAAAAGTTATAAATTCAAGTTTCATAATTTTTTCGACGCAGTATATCACGTACAAACCGCAGAGATATTCAACATTTGACTAAAAATCAAGGTTCTCGCAACATCTGAGTAATAATTGTTGGAAAAAAAAATGACTTCCAAAAAGATTTTGGTAAATTTCAATGTTTGAACAATTTACTAACGTTTCAAACACACAAGTTAACTAATTTGCCTTAATTTTTAGATGGTGGCGTTTGTCATGTTGTTGACATTGTCGCTATATTACGTGAACGCCAACAGCAGAGAATTTTACTACCGACGTCGACCGTATTATACCAACTATAACTATGGTTACCCAAATTACTGGAACATGAACAGCGGTTACAACCGAGGATACTACTATAACAACTATAACAACAACTACAGGGGCCAAGGAGGTTATTACGGATAAAAACAAAAGGTAAATCGCTAAATAAAAATTATTAACCGAATGATCAAAAATATAATAATTTTTTTTAAATGCATTTAAAGTTTAACGTTAACAGATTACCTCAAACATCGTAATGTTCGCAGATGCTACAACTAGATAGAAGATAATCATTCAACTAGAAGTGTATAGTCTAAAAAACTTAATATACTGTAATATGAACAACCACGTTTGTATATCATGTACCGGTATTCATTGTTACGACTTAGGAAAATAAAAATATACTTATTTGTTAGCATAAATATATTTTTACGCGCGGGAAATCAATGACAAAACAAAATGTTAACGAAATTACGGACATGTACAGTACGATTATAGAGAAAACTGACTTACGTTTCAGGTTGCACATCTCCATTCTTTATAACAATTACTTCAAGCACATTCTTCATCATAAGTTCACTATTCACAAATCATTTTAGTCGTATTGTGATTCTGCGGCCAAGGATAAATTCTGGGACATAGTAGAGGAGCACAGCATCATTCCGTTGTGATATTCCGTAACGATATTCTGTACGTATTCAACTTAAATTTCTGAATTTAGCAATTTGAATTACTGAATTGTAAACTCTATAAAGATACATGCGATAATTACTGTATTATTAATAAATATTATTCCGGTAATAATGTACGTAAACTTGCCGCATCCAGACCTGCTATTTCTTTACACGTAGGAGAGATCACGCACGTAGTACCGTTCCCGGTACCAAAAACAACGAGCTAATACACGTAACCGATAGCCTCAAATGAAGAACATCAATGTTGTAATTTTAAAATGCCGTCACAGTTACTATAATAATTATTAAAAATGTTATTAATGTTGATAATTTTATCTTATTTCAATCACAATTAAAAAAATACTCGTAATACCGGTAGAATATCGATTTGGGAGCTAAATATAATCGATATGTATGGCTTGCCAAAACATTCTTTATAACTTTTGAAAATTTAATTTCGTTGATAGTTGCAATTGAATCGTTGCAAATTAAAATTGTAAAATATTATTTTTAACTTAAATTAATTTTAATTATATGTCTGTAAACGTTTATCTTGAAAAACATACTCCAGCTGCAATTGATCGCAATGCCGCAACGTGACGTTCAACTGGCGTGTCATAGAATAACAAATGGCGTCGCGAAATGTGGTATAAATACGTAATTTTTGCTCGTTAATTATTTCTGTGCTATTAATTAAAACGACCCGATTAGGAATTTGTATCACACAAGGATAAGTGCTCGGTATTTGTAATCAAAACTGGATCTGATTACGCCGATACAATAGCGAGGATTCGAGGAATAGTCTAAAAGCCTACCGTACGTTCCGTCCAGCAGCTTGTATCCCCCAATCCGAATTTGTAGGGTTATCTCCACCCAAGGTAATTTTAATTATCTCCACCATTTACCTTAGGATTGCGACGCAACCTATTGGCTGCTACGGGTTTACCATTGACATTCGTAATCAATTACCAAATTTAAACGCGTTAGCTATTCTTTCAGAAATAAGTGCTTGCAATTGGAATATCACGTGAAAATAGCCGTGATAGGTGAAAGTGAACGTGAATTTCTACTAATGGCTAGTCTCAAGTTCTCATCAAAATTTTTGCTGAGTTCGGTGCTTGGATTCTGCGTTGGATTGTCATATGGAATAATCTACCTTAATTATACATTTTTATGAATGGTAAGTTTTGTCATACATTTTATTATATTACCAAAATAATTCTTTATCAAATTATTGTCAGCTACGGTAGACAGTTGCGTTCAATTTCGATTTAAAATCTGAATCTCTCCGTGACGTAACACTTTTTGAAATGTTTATTTTATTTTCAGAATGACACACTATATAGAATTGACAATACAACAAAGTAAAGTATTATATGCATTTAAATTATAAAAAAAATATAATATGTACTGTAGGTACAGTACTGTATATGAATAATTGTGGTTTAGGCAATTACAACACCGGATTGCTTTCTCTTAAAATCCCTAAAATAAGAGTATAAACAATGACAATAACCATCGTTTCGTATAATATTTCCGTTGTGAATTTCGTTCTCTTATTTTCCGTAATAGCCTTTTCCGCTCCCGTAAAACGGCGGAGGAGGTGGTGGTGGTGGCGGCGGCGGATTCCATCCCTTCCCAACGTTGATCGGAGGCGGCACGTAGAATCCTTTGCCGTAAGAAGGCGGTGGCTGCTGATAGTATCCCTTACCGTAAGAGGGTGGTGGTGGTCCCTGGTAATAGCCCTTACCCTTACCGAATGACGGCGGTGGAGGGGGAGGAGGCGGTGGTGGGTAATTATTTCCCTTACCGCCTCTAGGTGGATAGTAAGTATTGGAATATCCGTAATAATAAGGACTTCCCCCGCTTTGATAAGTGGCGTAGTTGGTTTGCGGCGCGGAAGGGTAGTAGCTGTTGTAATAAGGATTGGAAGACGGATAGCTGTTGTAATAACTAGACGACGGCTGGTAATACGATTGATAAGATGGCTGCTGGTAGTTATAATTATTATTAGAAGGATAGTTGTAGCTGTATGACGATGGGTATGAGGACGGGTATAAGACTTGACTGTAGATTCCTCCGCCTCCGTTTCTGCCGCTGGTCTGCTCTTGTTGATCGTCTATGATGACGATTTCGCTGTTCAAAATCGGTCGTTCGGTCTGCCCCTGCATGTTCATCGACCTCGAGCCGGGAATCAAGGCGTTCACGTCTACTAATTGGGTGCCGGGAACGAGAGCGGTGCCGTCAATCACCGACGATTGGCAGTGGACGGTGATCACCGAGTGAGTAACCAATAGCCATAGAAACTTAATCGAAATATAAAAGGAGAAAATATTATTAATATTGGTTTTTTTTTTTTTTTAGAAATTTTTTGACGGAATATTTGAGTAACGAGCAGTTCGAAACAATTGGTTCCAATCGCCGAGTGAGGAGGATCGGAAATTTCTGTGACTGTATTTATACATTTAAAGAAAGTACAGTATTGCTTTTTTAAATGTTTAAAGCTACTTTAATGGTTAATTATTTATTTTTTAAAAAATCTCTTGACGGCCGTTTGGAACATTTGAGTAACAAGCAGTTTATGAAAATTGATTCCATTCGACAAAAAAAGGAGGCAATTGTTGTGCCATTTTGCTCTCAAACCTTTGGAGAAACATAAGAAAACTGTTGCATTATTACGTTTAAAGAAATTATTAATTTTTTTAAAGGTTTGTATCTACTGTACATAATATGGCCTCGGAAAAGTTGAACTGATCGTTACTTGAATACTCTAGTCGGCTATTGTACTTACTTTCATGATATAGAATTTCATGTTTATTCCGTTGAAGTCGCCGCACAGTTTGTTGAAGTGATGTACGGCTTCCAAGCGTTCGCTGAGACTGGTCGAAATTCTAAATACACGTATATATATCCTCATCAAAATTCATAATATTTTGGAAAGACAATAGGTTTTCTAATAATCATTGTCAACACGAATACTAATTTTTGTTATGCGAAAGCAGCAAACTCAAGAGTTTGTAACCTAAAAGTTGACGTTTGGCCGCATACACCGCTATTCAAAGAAATAACATCTAATTAGGACGGCAGTCAATTGTATGTATGCTCAGTAATAGTTTAGCGAGAATCTCTTTTGTTTGTTGGTCTGTTTTTGGCACTTGGAGACAAAATATTTATTTCTAATAATTATTTCTTGAGGAGAAAGTGTGAACTAGCTTCCTACTGGTATTCAAATTTTTTTTTTTTTGGTTTTAGTTGGTTCCAGCGTGATGATTTCGCGCGTTTAACGTCTTTATTCATTTGTTTTGTTTTTCTTTCTGTTGGATGCATTTCTGAACGCTTACCAATTTGGATGGCAATCAGAAGGTTCGTAGACCCCCCGATATTTAATCGATCTTTTTAATTGGTCTATTCAAAAGTTATAATAAAACAACGTCTCATAAATAGATCGTAGTAGTGCGAATGTAATTCTTTAATTGTTACACGCTGGTCTTTGAAATAATACGGAGTGGTAAATTATTTGAGGCGATTATGAGAGTTAGCGGTAAATTACAGATATACTTTTTTGTCGAATTGGGATAATAAGAATAGTTTAGATTAAATTGATATTGCAATTTGTGTATCAATCAATTTTAATTTAGGTTTTATTTTGCTGTTTTATTTCAATCCACATTTAAGCTTGCGTTTTGTCGATTATCTTCTAAGCCGGGATAGTTAGCTTTTTTTTTCTTTCTTCAAAAATTAATGTAGGCTAACGCTGCTTTTCATCAGATATGTAGCTATTGGGCACTGTATATTATGTTATTATTTGTTGGGCAAACCGACAATATTTTAATTATAATTATCGGGTATTTGATTCCGCGCAACTGATTGACATAAAAGTTAACGTCATAATATTATTAAGCTATGTTATTTTTAGGTGTAACATATGCATTTACCAATATTCAACTACTGTAACTCGAAATTTGGTGAAAGTAATTCTGTATAATGCCCGTCCTGATTATAAGACAAACTGGTTCTGCATAGGCTAATTAAATTAATTTAGTTATGGTGTGGCTAGGTTATAACTTGCTTCCACAGAGAATCACGTTTTCCTGAAATCACGTGCGGCAAAACTGATTTTACCGAAAGTGTTTCCAGCGAAAACTAGAGACGATGTGATGGCGATGTTTCGCCGGCGAAACCCTTTTTGAAATTTTTTTAATCTTTTTTTTTTTCTGCCAAACCGTTTACAATAAATTGTGGAACTACTGTAGTTTCATTGCTTGCAAACTGTTTCAAAATGGCGGTGGAAACGAGATACAGTAATGGGTTCATTTCTGGTAATACTAGCGTTGTCTAGAAAAAATTGGGTTTTCCGGTAACTTATCAATCGATAGTCTATTCTACAATTATATGAAATAAAATAGTTACTTAACGAGCTAGGAGATCGTTTCGGAAATCCAGCGTTGAGTTACAATGTTAAGATTGAGGTCCAGTTTGAGTATGTTAGTGGCGCTGTAACTAAAAATGCTACTAAAATTTTTTTGAATCGTCAGCTAATGAGGAAAATAAGGATGCTTTTATACTTATTTAAAGCTAATAGAAATTCCAATGTCGTTGATTTCAACAGTTAGCATAATAAAAAGAGTATGACATTTAAATATATGCATTATTGTAATGAGGATTTTCATCGAAGCCTTTGTAATTTCATAATACACATTAACAGGATGTTTATTACCCCGGCAATCAATATTGGTAACCGCCTATAATGGTTTTATGATTTTCTATCGTAGAAAGCGAACTTGGCCGATTGACATTTAGTTATAATATTTTTCGGCGGAATTTAATTCATGTAAAATTTTGAAAAGAATGGATGGTAAATTCTTTTTGTTACGCTATTATATTGCTACATCCTCATTCACTTCATCATAATAAATAGTCTAAAAATTAATATTTCGATCTATTACCAGGTACAGATAAGAATTAAACAATGCACATAAACGTTTAACGAAGTCATGGTCATTTAACAAGGTTGACCATTCATGGCTGCAGACATTTTATTTCCTACTATTAGTCATTGGTCATTAATAATAACTAAATAATTGAAGAGCTAAATTTTGACTTTATTATATTGAGAATAATTTTTGTCTTTCAATCTGTAAAAAGAGAACTTTTTGAAATTTTCCAAACAGAATATTAGTTTGGTTTTGCATTTTCTCTCCAGTTAATGAAATTAAGTAGTAAGTTAAATGCTGTAGGTTCAATAATTTTTATTATGCAAACGATGCAGTGTGCTAACAATCGTTATGGTAAATTAGTGAGGTTAATTTTTACGCATTGGGGGGTCGCTAATGGATAGGAAAATGTTGAGGAGGGGGGAAAAAAAAGGTGATTTTATTTTATTTTTGTAATTTTGTCTTCCGAATATCGTTTATGGTAACTTAATTATATTAGCCGTGGTTTCTCATACTGTAGCTTATTGCGAGTTCAATAAATCCCGATTGCGATAGGTTGCTATGGCGACTAATTATATTTTCTGCAAAAAAAAAAAAATTAATTATTTAAGCTGTAATTAAACTCACCAATTTTATCGAAGAAAAGTAATAAATAAATAAAAAAAAAGTTTATGCGGAATTTTGGTTTTTAAATTTTGAATTAATTTTAAAAACGAGTTTACGCCAAGAACTCGACTCAGTAGCCTATGCCATTTTTTTTTTTTTTTTTAATTTTAAACGCGTTAAGGTTATTTTTGTCTAAACACGCTTATCGTAACATCTTGAATAAAATTTGCTATAACTCAATAGCAGCGGCGATGGGCTATTAATGACTGGCACGTAGCAAAATTAAAGCTCTAAAATGATTTATTATTACAGGTTTAATTTTCGCTTCTAAAAATGATGTAAAGGATAAGATTTACGCTGATTGCATTATTAATAATTATTGTTATTTTCTTGCCACCCGATTTCGTAATCGAGATTAAGCGTCTCGAACTAAGTTTGGGTTGCAATAAAATTAAATTTAACTGAACGGGATTTGATTTTCTCCAAAACAAGATTTAATAAAATTTATTACTAGAAGATCAAAATGTGTTCCAGTTTAAAAATCGCAGTACTGTACTCGTGTTGACGCGCAATATGACCAGCTTTTGTAAAATCATTAGCTCCTAAAGCAACGACGTACTGTAAATCAATCAATAAGGAAACTTTATTTCATAATTATTATACATTGGTAGTAAAATTATAAAGCTTTCGTTGATTTAGGAAGCAATTATTGTTGGTGTGCCATTATCTTATCTACTAACCTTTTCGTTTGTTTGAAAGAAATGATTGACAGTTTTGATAATGTTAAACAGAACGTAAAAAAAAAAAAAAATGCAGGTATATATGGCAAAATAAGATGTTTGATATAAGTTAATTTTTTATTTCACCTAATGGTATTCGATCAATGCACTCGTTCCCACACAACCCCTCGTTTTACGCTCATTTCAATTATTTTGTTAAACCTTGTATTTGCTGACCACATAAAAGCGGATTCAAATTCGACACATTTTTGGTACACACCTTTTTCAAATAAACTCGTTTAATTTTTGAACACGTAAATTAATTTGTTTGAGGAAATTTAATAGTTTTTTTTTTTTTTTTTTTTGAAGCGACTATGAAACTTTAAATCCAGCATTAAGTCGCTTAACCTAGATTAAGAAATCCGACGATAACCATATATTAGGCCTACTAATATTGTTCTAACGACAAAATTATAGATTGACCTACCAACAAAATACACAGCGGATTATTAAAGTTGATAATACTGTACAGTATTAAACACAATATTACTGTCTTCGAGTTGTAGTTGAAAATTAATTGCAGTTTTGTCATGAAGAATGAATGGCGTTCATTCGTCGAGTGGCCGTAACTGTCATTTCCGTTTTACGTATTAGGTGACCTCGTAAACTTTACATAATTTAATTTAAAATATATATATATTTTTTTTTTTTGGAAGACGTTTGTCATATTAAAGAGTTTGCGCAGCGCTTTCCTTAAAATATTTCTTAAATACGTGATGTCATCGTTGGCGCTTTTTGAAGCCCCGAATCGGACGACTGCTTTTCTAAAAAAAAAAAAAAAAAGTAAAGACCTTAAAGTGCGCCAACACCTTTTAATTTGTTTGAAAAACGTTATCAATGACGTTAAAATGACATCACAATAATTATTATTATTGTTGAACGAATTTTTTTTTTAAGAGAGGTGCTGCTCGAACTTTTTATTTCTAAACCCCTTCACCTTATTACGATCAATTTACTTGTTATTATTTTATTTACCCTTTTATTGCGTCCGAAGACAATTACGGTACCTGATAATGGGATTACCTCGCACATATTTTATGAATAGAATGGGGATTTTGGGAGTGGTATCCCGAGACCCCCGCACCCATTATCAATTCGCATTTTAATTAGCTTTCTGATTGTTCACGCAATTTAATTTTTAGTTAATTAACCAATAATAATCCACGAAATAGTATCATAATTATAAGATCAAGATTAATATTAAATGATCTGAATTTTCACCCCGATGAGTTTTATTTTTTTTTATTTTTATTGAAGTTTTGCTCCGTCGCACACTGCCAAATGGTACATGTAGTTAGTAAAGGGTTGAGAGCGGATTGAGGAAAAAACAGAAAAAGAATAGGGAGATTTTTGTAATTTGTAATTTTTGTTATTTGAGTAGATAATTGCTTCGAGTTGAAAAGAAAAAAAAAAAAGATATAAAAGGATAATGCCTTTTACCAATCGATATCAATCCACTGTTGTTTTTGATTTGAAGTTCTAGGAGAAAAAGGACCTGTCAAATATTGTAAGTGTATTTCATTAATATTTGCAGGCCATTTTTCTCTTAGAATTTTAAAGATAATTCTTCGTTAAGAAATTTTTTTTTTTTCTTTATTAAATTACTGAACTTTGAATTCCGATCGTTAAGCCGTTTTTTTTTTTTTTTGGTTTACTTTTTTGTTGTTGTTGAGGCCGAACCCAACACTCCGTATTGCGGTGGAATATGGGCTTAATACGGAATGTTGGGGCTGGTCCTGAACAACAACAACAGAGGGGAAGATGGCAAAGGATATGACCATCGACCATACGGTTACGGACCACCTTACGGCGGTTATGGATGACTTTTTGACGGGTACGGTTAGTAAGATGACATTTAATTGTGTATACAGTATTGATACTTTTCAGACAAATCTGTTTTAACTATCGAAAATATCACAGAAATGTTGGGGTAATATATGGAGTAATATACCGCATATTTTTTGTTTTTTTTTAATTTTTGGGGATACCGGTATTTTTCTTCGGGAAATAAAATTAATTTGTGGATTTGAAAATAATGTAAGATTATTTTTAGACTTTATTCGATTTATTTCGACTAGATTGGGAAAATATATATTTTTACCTCTTTGTATTATGCACTTTAACTTGGTAAATAAATATTAAATGTTATCATCGAGACTAAAATTATTTTTAACAGTTATTTCTCCATGCTGTATAATGATCTGTACCAGTTAAAAATTGGCGTCGTAGTAAAATACAGTTAATGATATACAGTAAGATTAAAATAGGTTTTAGTCTCAATAATATTTTGGTATTTTGTTCTCATGTTAAAGTAAGCACAATCGCGCTTTTTTTTTCATTCACCGTGTATATATATTTTTAAAAGAAATATTAAATAATATATATATATTTTTTTTTTTCATTATTAAATTTGTGGCTAAGTATGTTATACGCGTAGGCACATATTTTATCCTCGCGGATTTTATGCTCTAATTCAACGATAATCGCATAAAGTAAATTTTAACATTTACATATAAAATTTGTAAAGAGAATTATGGCTTTAATTTTGCCTTTTATTTTTAGCAAAAATTCAATTACAGTAAGCAGTTAGAGAATTTATTGATTTTACATTTTGAAGGGAGGCTCGTTGAACGATAAGTTTTCAACAAATAGCAGCCGAGAAAAAGTAATTTTCCGTTACATTTCCAAATCCTAGAGTAAATAAAAGATGACGGAAAAATAATTAATTAAATACTTAATAGTTAGTCCCGCGGTTCGTTAACTATAAGAATAATAATTTTGAAGGCATGCAGCGTGATGCGCGGATATATTACAACTTTTGTTACGATTTATAAGTACGTGAAAACAAAAAAGTGTTGGTTTAAATTTATAAACCCGAAAGACGTAATTTATAAATGATTTATAAACAGCTTTAAAAAAAAAAAAACGAGATTCATTATTTTTTTTGCGAGGTAAAAAAAAATCGTTTATAAGCAAAAAAAAAATCTATAATTCACCGTTTGATAAAATATTTAAACTCCAATTCAATTACTCGCTAGCTAGTTTCAAAAGTAAAACTAGGTATATTAAACAGAAACGCATCAATTTTATTTTTAAATAAATAAGTGATGCAAAAGTGTTGTACGGTACATTTAGCATTAAAAAAGAGTTTCATTATAGAATAAAAACGTGGAAACAACATGCAAGGTACGGTACAATAATTATTGTTGTTGTCGAAGCCGTGTGTGTGTGTGTGTGTTTGTTAAAAATTAAATTGCTCGGCATAGTGGTATATACAAGCCTGTATTTGTTATATATCAAGTGGATAATGAGTCGAGTTCAAATTAAAATTCCGGTAAGAAAGCTATTAACTCGCTGGTACTGTGTAATTATAGAGATGGAAGTTAATGACTGAGAATGCGTGAGAGAGAGAGCCTTCGAAAACACCATTTTCATAGGTCAACGTTTGCTCTTTTCCTTCTCTCCCCTGCCCTCGCTCTCGAATTAGCACTCCCACTCGGCTCGATTCCTATCTCCACTCGCATTCGCCGCTAAGAGTGGGAGCTGCGCTTACGGATAGTATGCTAACTCAGCGTCCTCTGGCGTTGCTCGAATAAGAGACCGAGTTTTGGTTACGCCGCCTAAATATCACCCAGCTTGCAAATTTGTCAATAAAATTTTTTTTATTTGAGTTAAATTAGATGCATAGAATTTATTTTTTAATTTTTACAATTGCGTTTTAATGTTTTATTTATGATGGAAAAATGCGCTGTTAAATATTTATTTACAAAAAAAAAAAAATGCGAGAGTTTTATGCGATGTAGGCTTATCTGCGTTTCGCTATACGAATGAATAGGATCGGAATGAAAAGCGTAGGTAAAATTGAATAACTAGGTTAGAATTTAAATTTTTTTCTTTTTAAAGAAAGGTAATTGGATCAAGAAAATAAAAGACGGAATTTTCGAAGTAAAATATTATTTTGATAGTTTAAGAGCACTTTTATCTCCACTTGACGAATTTATTAAACTTTTTTATATTAAGCAGATGTCAAAATTTTAAAATAATAGCTTTTTTTGTTTTGTTTTAATCTAACATAAAAATATTATTAAAAGAGCGATCGATGTATTTTTTTTTTTTTTAGAAAAAAATTGATTTGGTATTAAAATTTAATTTAAAATAAAATAATAATAATAAAGAAAGAATTGGACCATTTGAATACGAAAAAAAATTAGCTGATAATTTCATAATGGAACCCAATCGGGCGATTCATATTTAATTATTTATTGGGTGCAGATTTTTGTTTTATACAAAAAAAAAAATTGCATATTATTTTATGCTTGTCATCTATTATTTTCTTTTTAAATATACAGTGTACTGTATTTCGAATATTGTTATATATTATTATAACATAGCATTTATTTCCGAAATGAGAACACAGCAATGTTTTTATAATAATTTTATTCGATGAAAAGCACAAGGTTGGGTGGGAGCTAGCATCTCAAGCTTTAAAATAAATTAAACATTTTGCTGTTTATATTTAATTTAGGGAAATTTAATCTCAGTTTTACTAAAGTCATACTTAAAACTTTTTTCTTTTTTCTAAAAAAAAAAACCATTCTTTTAAGTTACCGTAAATATTTTATTCAAGATTAGAAAATGCAGTTAAATTGTATTTTTATAGGTACTTAAAAACTTGTATCTCATGAACAGCAGGGCGATGATCCGCCTTTCCCTCCACAAAATTAAATTACTTTGTATAAGTTTCTGGACGAGAATAAAAAAATAAAAAAAAAAACAAAGTAGCAAAAAAAAAAAAAAAATGTCGGAGAAAAAAAAAATAGGCGGCTAAAAATAATTTCAATTTTAAACGAGTGATGGTGCTGTCATCGCACGTATACCAATTATGAAAGCTCTTGCATGAAGCAGCGCAGTGCATAATGTGTAAGTTGAGCTTAGGGAAAAATGAGAGGGAGAGAGGGGGGGTTGAAAAGAAACAGAACGAGAGAGAGAGAGAGAATCGCGCGTGCGTACTAGAAGTAGGTAGTGTATGCCGCTTCCACTTCCTTAAAAATATCACATCGTGTTCCCACGGCTTATCAATAGCTGTTGTCTATCTATGCTAGTAAAACCAAGCTCCGGCCTTCCCATTGGTCGTATTTCCAGCTAGCTCCAATCAGCGCGATCGTTAGTCTCGCCTCAACCAATCCCGCCCGCTCTAACACAAATAGGAGTTTGAGTAAAGGTGCTGCCCTTGCTATGCGGAGAAGGTCGCCTACAATTGTTTTCAGGGGTTGTTCATAGGTTTTGTGTATGTGTTATGTGTGTGCGTCGGCGACGTTTTGTGCAGAGAGAGAAGGAAAGAAAAAAAAAAAAAAAAAGAAGCAACATGACGAAGAAAAAGACCTACTGATATAGATGTACTCAAAGGAGGACACAAAAAAAACGTGAAAGGGAAGATAGGAGAAAGAGCGCGTGTGGGAGAGAGGGAGGAAGAAAGAAAGAAAGAAAAGAAAGGGTAAATCGAAAAAGAAGAAGAAAAAGAAACACTCTACTACTACTACTACTACTGTACTCCAAAGCCAATCCGCTTTTGGTAAGTATTGCTGTACTTGTCTCTCACTCACACTCTCATCATGGAATCCCCACAATAACAACAAACAGGCGTTTTATCTCGGTTGCTGCTGCTGTCCCTTTCAAAATACTCACCCCCGCAACCTCCCCCACCCTCCACCTTAACCCCCTAACTCGATTCATCGCCACCCCATGCTGACCAAAAACATCACTTCAATGTCAATCTCTCTTTTTTTTTCTACTTCCAACCAAACATCCAGGGACACCGGGATTTTTTTTTTTTTTTAGAGTTTTCGGGTTTTCTATTTACGGTAACTGTGTTTGTAGAGGAAGAGATTTTTTTTTTTTTTTCCCCGTTTTTATTTTTATATTTATTTTTTTTTTTCTTTATAAATTTAACCCGAAAGCGTTTAGGAAAAAGAAGTAACCGAGAAAAAAATAATAATAAAAATGTCTTTGACCTTCTATTCTTTTTAGCGCCTACCTTTTTTTTTTTTTTTCTAATACGTTACGTGGATAGTACTCCGTATTATAGTAACAGTACCTACGCGCGTGCATATTGACAGATATAAATAAATAAATGAAAAAAAAAAAAGGAATTCTTTAATGAAATGATGGAGCACGTTAACCTTTCTTTTTCTATTTTATTGATCGACTTTTTCTCTTTTTCCGATTTTTTTTTTTTTGAGTGTTACGGAATTTCTTGTCAGTACGTGCATTGTAAAATTATGTTTACGTTTTAATTAGAGAAGATGGAAGACGGGGAGGAAAAAAAAAAATAATAAATTTGCGCGCACGTATATTATGTGTATGTATACCGCGCCGTATCATCGGGCGAATAGAAAGTGTAAAAGATGAAGAGAGTGAGCGGAGATGAGTGAAAGAGTGAGTGAGCGAGTGAGTGAGAGAGAGGAAGGGGATTTTTTTTTTTTGTTGATCGTCTGTGTGTGACATCGTAATCTAATTTTACACTGGGTCATCGTCCTTAGGTTGATTTTTTTTCTCTCTCTCTCTCTCACTCTCTTTCTTTCTTTTTCTCTCTCTCTCTCTCACTCGCTATCTATCTCTCTTCTTCTTCAAATGTAAACACGTGACCCATATTACACTATCTTTCACTTCGGATTGTGCACTACCGATACAACATTTTTTTTTTTTTGCACTCACTTTCATCTGTTTTGATTTTTTTTTCATCTCCGTATCTTTTTTTTTTTTTTGATATAAAAGAAAGAGAGAAAGAAGGAAAAAGAAAAGGAAGGAGAGAGAAACAAAAAATTAATTATATTAGGATTAACTTTTTTTTTATATAAAAATGTTAGGTGAATATTTAATTTTAGGTTTAATTAAAAATAGTTAATTAGAATTTTTTTAAAAAATATTTCTTGTTAAAGATGGGTTAAAAAAAAATAATAAATTCTTACATTTTTTTTTTAAACTAAGAATTAAAAAAATAAGAGTGGAGAAAGAATTATTATTGCAATATTCTTGTTTATTATTATTATTATACGTTATGCTTTATAATGTTTTTAGCATATAATTATATGTTTTTATCTTCTCCCTCCACCAGTTTTCATTTTGAGAGCATGCACAGCTTTAGCCTAAAATATTAATGACTTTTAACGTTGAGCTGCGAGTAGTAGTGTGTGCGAAAATTAATGAAATTATAAATTCTTATCGATTTTTCAAAACAGTATTTCTAATTTCGAAACATGCAGACTTTTTAATTATTTCGCCACGAGCGAGCAATCGAGTGAGTGAGGCGGAGGAGGAGGATGGGATGGAGCGAGTGGTAATGTTTGGTTGAGAAAAGTTGCCCGGATGTGGAATTGTTTACATTACAGCTAGCAAAGCTTTTCCCTGCAACACAAACAGTATATTAATTTAAACTCTCATTTAAATGTAAATATCTTCTTCTTCTCCTCCTTCTCTTTTATTTTTATTATTTACGGGGTATTTCTCTCCGTTCCGTTCGTTCGTCGCTTTTAATTTCGTCACGTGAAATACGAAATGAAAGACTTAACGAACGACATATACATTTTAATAGGCGACCATTTTTAATTGAAAAAGCGAAAAAAGAAAATCCAAGTTTTTCGAAAAAATAATTATTATTATTATTATTAGATTTTTCGTTTCGTTTGTATAGATCTAGTTTCGGTCGAAATCTTTTTATTTGTTTTTCTGGTTAGAGAAGGGGGGGGGGGTTTGTATTTTATTTTTTAATTTTGTACGTTTACAATAATAATTAAGACTGCGTATGTGTAAAATAGCAATGGTCGCCATTTTTCATGCGTTATTAAAAGTACACGTAGGTCTTGTGTGTGTGTGTGTAAGTGGTGGTGGGGGCTTTCGCAACCAGCTCAACACATAATATACAGCGAGTATAGAACCCAACCAACCTCTTTTCTAATTTTAATATTTAATTAAAAAATCGATAGCTGATATAACATTTCCACGATGTGTGTTGTGACAGAGGGGGAGAAGAGAGGGGTGGGGATTTGAAGGTGGTGGGGGGTGGAGGGAGGGAGGGAGGGGATGTAGAAAGAAGAGGGCGGGGGGGGGGGGGAGCGAAATGAACACGTCTGCACATTGTTTTATTTGCGCTTTACAAGCTTTAAAATTTCTTTTCATTTATACGCGCATTTTTCCATTAATTTTGATTCCTAGATTATTCCATATATAGCTCCGACGTTTGGATCTCTGCAGTTGGCGATGCATTCAAAAATTTGTTTGCGGGAGTTGCCAACAAAACACATTTCACGTTCGATGTGTTTGTGAGGAGGGGGTGGGAGGGGGGGGGGATTAGAAATAAAATAAAATATATAATATTATAAAAAAAAAAAGTTGTGTATTAACTAGTTATTTCTCTTAAAGTGAATCAAATAACGATGGGTTTTGGGGAGATATAGGATGTGGGTGGATGGAGAGGATTTAATTCCAAAAAAATAATTATTTTTTTTTCTACTATCGTTTTGCTAAAGGGTTTTTTTTTTAATCGAAAAAGTATTTCAACGGTTTTTTTATTTTTTTATTTATTATTATTTATTTTTTTTGTGGGGGGGAGGGGAGTGATATGTGGTAAAATATTTGTGGAGAGGGCAATATATTATTATTATTATTATTATTTTTTTTCGTTTTTCCTTCCTCCGAATTAAATATTTTATAGATACACATATTTTTGATAACTAAAGGATTAGATTTTTTTTTTCTTCTTTTTTAATAATAATAAAAATCGATATAGTGTTTATTAAGTTTTTTTTTTTTTTTTTTCAGATTTTTTTAAAGTGTGCACGCAATGCGTCATTAATTCCGATATATGACCGCTATTTAAACTACATCTCACACGTTTTTTTAAAAAAAAAAATTTTGTCAAAAGAAAACTTTAATTTTTATTGCTAGCTTTCTCTATATAAATTAATTTGGCCGGCATTTTTTTTTTTTTTTATTTGTATTTTTTTTGGAGGTTATTTTGTTATTATTTAAAAAAAAAAGGCATGTTTGGCGTTCCTTTTTATTTGATTTTTTTTTTTTTTTTTTTTGGGAGAGAAAATGTTGGTAGGAAAAATTTTGAGCAGGAAATTTTAATACGAAAAGGGTTTTAAAATGTAATCGCCATGATGGGGCTATTGATGTTGGAAGAGTCTATTTGAATAATATGAACGTGCGGGGGGGGGGGGGGTATGTGGGTGAGGGGTGGTAGATGGGGGGAGGGGGGGGGAGTGAAGTACTCGAGATGAATGAGCCCAACGCGATGGGTGGCTGAAGGTGGAGAAGCAGGGAAATGAAGCTGTGGTCTAGGAATGATTAACCAATAACCTCATAAGTGCTGCTCTGTTGCGTTGCGATCGCTTGTGCATACCTGGTGCCATTCCGAAGCTTCCATTAAAGCCAAAACTTCACGAAGCACCACACCACCTTCACTTTCATATGCAAATTGCTTCATTAATAGCTGAACGAATATAATTTTCTAAAAAGAAGAAGTAGTAGAAGAAGACGAACGAAAAAACCTCGATTGCAGTTATAATTTTGTTTACTAAATTTATTTTGTGGACCTCTTACTAGCTATTACCGTAGTGGTTTATAGTCAAATGTAAAGATTGAACGTTTCTGCATTTAAAATAAAAGTAAAAAAAATATAAATAAATAAAAAAAAAAAATCAAATTAAATTATTTTTCTTAAAAAACTGTTTTTGTTTACGTAATGCATTATTTTTACGAGGTGAATTATGCTGATTAAAAAATAAAATTTATTAATCGAGTCACCTAGGTAATACTCCTGTAGCATTCCTGCATGCATGCTTAAGAGTATTTGGAAATATGAGATTTTTTGAAAAAGGAAGGGAGGGGGAGAGAGTTTAAAAATAAAAGTTGGAAACGGAATATGGATTGGTTCGTGTTGTTCGCGCTGAGACCCTAATTTTTCCGATTGACGTCAGAAAGTGATTAACGGAGAATATTTATGAAAGCTATTTTCATTTAGAACGTTGAAGTACTGTTAATTCCTTAGACAAAAGAGGTTGAGTAGGTTTTTCGAGCCCCGGCGAAAGGAGTGTGGGCGAAAAATATTATTTTGAAGGATAAATAATTATGAAAAAAAAAATATATCCCCTCCTCTAAGTTTAAATTAAAAATAATAATAATACCACCGTAATATACATTAATAACGGTAGTACATGTACTGTAGTGGTGTGGCCCGTGGGTACCGGTTGGTAAGAAGCTTAAAATGTGGACCACCCACTCTAAACACCACGCATACACGTATACATTTATGGTATATCGTTAATCGTTAGATAAAAATATTTTTATTTGAATAACCGACGTTAGATAAATGGCTATATATATATATTATATAATTGCTTTTTTGGTATAATACTGTATGAACTTTTCACCGTAACAGTAAACAACGAAATCACACGTCAAACTTAATTGCTCACATTTTTATCGTAATGTAAACGTCGGGTATACAGTATACGTTGTTGGTTGGATGCGTTTTCAAAGCTGGTGCAGTTATTTATCATTAATATAAATTAATTTACACGTTTCATATAAGCTGAAGTTATATTATACCACGTATATGTACTGCATAGCAGGCATGCAACTTCCAATCTAAAGTAAAAATGTTTTAAACTGCTTGTCCCGGGCGACCAAATACCGAACAACAAAAAGCGTTTTGCACTTACTTGCTGAAAAGTTATATCGCAGGTAGTGCAGTGTAGGCCTACTGCGAATCAAACAAAATGGATGGTACCGGTAATGATAATTATTATTTTGCAAGTTTTTTTTTTTTTTTTTGGCTTATTTTATTTTAATGGTTAAATAATCTGCTGGCCTAAAAGCGAAAATTACGACTCGCTAATTGAGAATTTTAATGGTTAATTTAAATATTTATGTTTGTAATGCATTTAGAAACGTGTCATTGCAATTATTTCTTTCGCAAAAAAGTTTTAAGAAAATGGAAACGAGAGATTATAATAATAATAATAAATTTTAGATAAAAATTAATTAACGTTGAGTAATAAATGTGAACCTACCGCAATTTTTTTTAATTTTTAATAGACAGTTGTGTATTAAATTTTTAATTGTTATTTTTATTTTTTTAAATTATATAATTTGATGTTTAAATTTGTTTAATTTCAGTCTGTCGGAGATGGAGTGCTCCAGCATTTTCTTTCCTATGTAAGCGTAACTTATTTTTTTTTCTAATATACGAGATTCATTGTTCAAATAATGATCCTAATTATTTTGATATATAGCCGAGTGAAGGATGAAGTTAATAACGAGTCGAGTTATCACGATGCTCAGGCAGCCGGTATGCCACCAGGATATTACAGCGCAGCCAGTCAATATTTTCCACAGATGATACCCATGGCTTTACCTCCACCGCCACCGTCGAGCGTCGTCATCAAACAGGAATCAATGTTAAGTTCACCAAATCACTTGCCACCGTCTCATCATCATCATCACCCTCATCATCTTCACAGCTCGCACCAGAACGTGAATCTGGACAGGCATCAAGAGTCGTCGTCGTCGTCAGCTAAAATTGATAACGGTGAAATTGAATCAAATACCTCGTCGTCTTCGCCTCACGCAAATTCACCTATTAGACCACCTTTACCACCTCTAGCTATGAGCAACTATTTCAGTAATTCTGCGGGTACTAATAGTTTAATTCCGTCGTCTTCAGCTCAACTACCTATCGAGCAGTCTTCTGCCTCGTCTAAATATAAGAGGAAAAAGAAAAAGAAAGTTAAAGAAGAGCAAAAGTAAAAAAAAAAAAAGTTTTGTATTTACATATTAAATTACAAGCAGTTTTATTAAGTTTTTTTTTTTTTTAAATAGCAACTCGGTGACTACACCTTTGCCAACTATTTCCAACAATTCAATGGGAAGTAAAAAACATATGAAACAGGAAAAAATTACAGACGCTTTTAAAGTGAGGAAGAAGGTCGATAGATTTAATGGAATGCCAGAAGAAGAAGTTATTAAACGAACGCTACCAGATCATTTAGCTTCGGATTTGGATATTTTAATTGTATTAGGAATTTTATTTGAATATTAAAATATAAAATTAAATGATAATTTGCTATTTATTTAGATCGGGATAAATCCAGGATTGTTTGCAGCTTTTAAAGGTCACCATTATGCTGGACCGGGAAATCATTTCTGTAAGAAAATTATTATGTTTTTGGTTTTATTACCTTGGTTATAATTTTTGTTTACTATAAAGGGAAATGTTTATACTTGTCCGGATTAATTCCTGATCCGATGACGGCAGATGATGACTATAAACTTATCGAATTCGGTATAGGTTTTACAAATATTGTAAACAGGACTACTAAAGGAAGTGCTGATCTCAATAGGTATATAATGGAGATCCTTTTTTTTTTTTGATTGTAGTAGCCTACGCATTTGCAAAATATTTCGTTTTTAATATATTTATTTTTTTCAATTTCTAGGAAAGAAATCAGAGAAGGTGCGCAAGTATTACAAGAAAAAATTCAGAGGTATAGACCGAAAATAGCTGTTTTTAATGGCAAAGGTACAAAAGTTATTATTTAACAAAATAATATTTTAGATTTACTGATTGATATGCAATTTTTTACTCACCGTAGGTATATACGAAGTATTCTCAGGTAAAAAAAATTTTGATTTTGGAAAACAACCGGACCCTATCGAAGGCACAAACTCGGTATGTATATTTATCGTATATTTTTTTTTAGTTAAAGAAATTTGAAATTTATTGAAAAAAAAATTCTTTGGCAATTATTCTAAATTTAATTTAGAAATTATTTAATGTTGCTTTTAAAAATAAATATTGTGTTACTATATCAGAATAAAGTTGAACTTAATTTTTAATTATTTTTTATGCTTTTAAATTGCGGCAATTATATTCTTTGTTAACCTGTATTATTGTAGACGATTTATGTGATGCCTTCATCAAGTGCCAGATGTGCACAGCTTCCAAGAGCCGTGGACAAGGTTCCATTTTACGTGGCTTTGAAAAAGTTACGTGATCACGTTTGCGGACGACTTCCCGGTCTACGTGATTCCGAAGTTTGTTTCCCAGATGTGAAATTGAAAATGGAAAGTGATGACGGGTTGGAAGCTGACGTAGTAAGTGACGGAGACGAACAATCATCTCGACAAAGAACAGTCAATTTGTCAGCGAACAGTGATGGCACATATAGCGTGAATCGGGCAGCTCTTCCTCCAACACAGCGCAATTTCCATCAGCACCCTTTAGGCCGAGCGGCTTTAGCAGCAGCCGCGGCGGCCGGCGGCTACCTCGACGAGACCCTCGCGCGCGCTGGACTCACGCGCAGCGGTGAATCGCTTGACGGACATTCTAGAGGAAATTTAACTAGAAAATATAAGTGTAAGAAGAAGAAAGTGAAGGAGGATGGCGGCGCCGAATCCGACGACGACGGATCCAGGCGCGCCTCCGAAGATTTGAACAATGTTGGTAATAAAAAGATGAAAACTGAGAAGGACGAACGTCAGGGAATGTTAAGTGAGAACGAAGCGAAGATGGAGAACGTTCAGCAATTTAATGAGGATTATCACAGGTTGCATTCGCAGGGAGGATTATGCCCGCCGCCTATCCAACGTCCAAATCCGCAAGGATCATACGGCGTGACGTACCCCACACAATTCCCACCTTCTCCTTCGAGCGAGCATTCATCCATGTACGGTTCACCTCTGGGTCCGTCTCCTTATCAACACCAGCATTCGCATATAAAACAAGAGAAGATGGATTTATTGGATTCCATTCGAGTAACGTCTCCCTCGGCCGTGGCGTCTTCATCTTCACTTCTGAGTCCATATTCTACGTCAGTCGGTTGTTTGTACGGACCTTCCAATCCCATCACGGGAGGTTACGGTCCTCCTCAGCCCAGCTATTACGGAGCTAGCGGTGCTAATCCGTACGGAGCTTACCACCCGTCATTCGGTCCTCCATCACCTTTTAGTCCGCAGCTAAGTCCGATGAATCCTCATCATCCTCTCAATCAGCTGTCGGCTGGAACTTCCAGCCAAGTAGGTAGTCAAGGAACTGAGTTGTTTGGTGGCGGAGTGATGAGAAGCGAGAACGGATTCCACCATCTCACTTCTCGACATTCTCATCATCATCCGCTTCACACAACCGTCAGCTCTCAACATCAGATGGGTACTCACGATTCTCAGTATTACTCCACCGCGGCGATGGCCAGCGCGTCTCTCACTACTTATAGCACGAATCATATTAAAGATGAGAATTCGAGCAGTGTCCTCACAGCGCCTGGCGCGTTTCATCAGTATCCATCTCCACCTTCCTCGTCTCCTTCTCCGTCGCCAACCACTTCTGGTGCAGCTGCCTCGTACAACCACTCGCACCTTCTGCAGTCGCATCAAACGGTGTCGCATCTCCATCCCATGGCGCAGCAGTATTGCCCGACACCCAATGATTCGACGGCGCCCGGTTCAGGTTCGAATTTCGACGCGTCTCCGCCTCTGTATGCAAATTTGGAAAATGTAAAAATTAAACAAGAGCGAATGGACGCGAATTACGGCGAGTACTAGTACGTTTCTATATTTCTATAACTTTTGAACGCTGAAATGAAGAACGCCGTGACGTTTCTTCGAGGAGAGAACGTTGTGCTTTGGTCATTCCATCATTTAATAAGCAAATATTTTAATTAGCTAAAAAGAGCATGGAATCATAAGTCATATCGTCGAACATTTTAATTATATCAAGCATTTTTTTTTTTTTTTCATCCTTATTCCTTTTTTTAAAATTTTTATTTTTTTACTGCCTATATTTTCTATTTACATTTTTTTTTGTTGAGATAACAAATTGCGTTAGCAGTGAATTTGTCAGTTATAACTGATGGGCTTTCAATAACTAAAATGCATCGTTGATAATAATTTTCCTTATACATTTTGATTCACGTTTATCCAAGTCAAATAAGTACGGTGATAAGATGACAAAAATGGAATATTTTCAAAAGCTAATTAACAAAATTCAAAATTAGTTAATGGAGCGATCGAAGCATAACGAATAAAAAAATTTAAACCATGCAATATATATGCATTTCAACTTTCAACAATTGTCCAGACTCTGAAAATAATTTTTAAAAAAGAAATAAGTTTTCAAATCAACTTGAAATAAATTTTGGAAGGTACGTGACATTACCTTTAACTTATTTATCTAAAGTGGGTTGAAAGTGCGGTTCCAGCGTAAACTCTTGGAATGTTCCGATGCAACAGTTGAAGATATGGAATTGACGGTACATTTGGGGGGTCAGCAAAGAGTGAGCGAATGAAAGCTGCGTTGTGTATTTATTGGCATTTTCAATGTACCATTGTCTTCGATGTAATTGTCAATAGTGCCAAACCTTATAAAAAAAAAAAAAATTATTAAGACAGCGTGCTCGTATATTACGCACGTTGAGCTGCAAACTCGTGCACTGTATACGTTTTACGTAAAGCAGTGGCGTACTTTTTAGATCCCTACGGCGCAGTCGTCTAGCAGCATTGTAGTTAATGATGACGATTGGATTTTTTTGAATATAAAAAAAAAAAATGTGCTTTGTTTTTAAGTATCATTATTAGTGATGTTGAGGAGGTACTGGAAATTTAAGAACGAAACGCTGGTGCGTGCGCGATTTTTCCTATAAGTACAATATTTCAATTATCAACATTTAAAAAAAGGAAAAAAAAAAAATAAATAATACAAAAAATAGCCAAAATATATATCTGACTTATAATTATTATAATGCTACCAAAAATAGAAGTACCTGCGCGCGCCATCGATTTAAAGAAAAGCAATTTCTTAATTTTTATTCTACAATACATCACACACATTTGTTACGTAAAATTTACTCAGCGAAATAATGACCAGGCGCGTTGTTTACTTTTTCAACTTCATACAACACCGCAGATTTAAATAACAATATTTTATTAACTATTTTGGAAATTATTTCTTTATTTTTACTTGTCGATTGAGTGCACAGAAACATTTTTAAAGTTAAGCACATTTAAAAAATCCAAGGGGGAAAATAAAAATTAAGTTACGGTACATGAAATTATTTTTATTATTGTTTTTGGTTAATCAGATGTGAAATAATTATTATTGTAAATGGATTTGAGTAATGTTCACGCTAGTTATTCAATGATAAACAAAAAATAGAATTATTTATTTTTAAATATTTTAAATTTTCGCATCTTTTAATCGGCGCACTCGTGATTACAGGATTATTTTTTTTTTTACCTTCTAAACATCTGTTAATTTTTAAATTTTAAATAATGATAAAAAAAAAGTATTTTTTCTTTTGTATCGTACATTCGTTTCGTTTTTTTAAATGAAACGTTACTCGAATATTTACGCAAGATCTTTTCTAAATTTTTATTATTATTTTTAGCTGTTGACGTTTTACGTTTTTAGAGGATATTATTTTAATTTTGGTTATAATAACATTGGTTATTAAAATTTGAATTATTTGCGAGCTTATAAATTTTAATATTAATATTTAATTGTTGTTTAAAAGGTATTATTTTTTATAAAAATAAATTGATCAACCGTCTATTCACGATCTACACGAAATAGATGATGATTTTTTTTTTTTTTTTTAAAAAAAAAGATGAAATTATGATTTACGAAATAAATTTAAAAATCCACGCGCACAAATCTAACTACCAACTTTCCGTAAGAAAAGGGAGAGTTTTCAGGCAATCCGGTAAAACAGTCATCATTATTTGTTGAATACACGCTGTACGTAGACGATAATAATTTATATATAAATATAATAATATGAATATAGTCATAGGGAAGTTCTTCCATCATGTGCTGTTCGCCAAATTTGCAGATTGTAAACTGTACAGCTTAGGACATCCAAACTGTTTTCAGTTATCTTTTCATGCTCATTTATATCCACAATTTTTTTTTTCTTTCTTTCTTTCTTTTTGCTTACAGGTTTCAATCGATATTTTTCAAATTTACTCAATATGATTTCTAAACATATTTTTATTGACAACTGAGTTTTATTAAATTGATCGATAATCAGACACTGTACTCATAATATGTGTTGCTGCATTTAAATTTGTGTCTGTTTTAATGTGACAATTATTTGCGATTGTATATGTTAAAATAATATTTAAAATGTCATATGTAAATAGATGCTGATTATTAAGTTTTGAGTTGTTGTACTTCGAAATTACATCACGCAAACACATTCTGAAGTTAATTAAAGAAAAAAATTGATATTCTTAAAATCTAATTAATTGGGCAGTATTTCAGTTGTGTGACTTTTTTACGTTGTGTAAATTTGCATAACTAATAATTATTGGCAAGCCAGTTTTTTGTGCGAAGCTTACAAAATATACGTATTTTTGAAATGGTTGCAGTTTAAATGGGTTGCAAACTTAATGCCATTAAGGGAAACAATTCAGTGCACTTTCAGACTATTAAAATAAAAATTGCATTATAATTCAATAATTAGATAAGATGCTATACTTGCTCAGGCACCCTAAAAAAATATTAATTTTACTGATAAATTATTTTTACAATAAAGCTATTTTATTTGGACTGGTTTTATTATTAGTACCGTACTCTACTGTTTAATGTCTAGCAAAAATACAATTGCAACTGTCAGCTAGGGCTATTGCTGTCAACCCTTTCTAGAGCTTGCTGGAGAGGTGTTCCGCGGTCCAATAATAAAAAGAAACTTTATCTACGGTTTGGGGGGGGGGGGGGGGGTTAAAAGAAAGATGGAAACGTTTCAAAACCACTAATTTTTTTCAATTAGGAGAATGGGGAAGCATTAGAGCGCTTGATTCTGGTTAGCCTTCGAAGGTTATGCAATATCAATATTATTAATTTTGTTGATACTGTATTGCATTACTACTGTGTTGGCATAAGGTTAACCTTTTGATGCGCTCACATTTATTTCATTGATAAATGCACCACACCGAAACCCGAATAAAAGAGAGAAGGGGTTGGGCACATTGAAGGTAATTTTTTGTAAACATCCGGGGGCTATCGCATGACAGGTTATGACCCTCTTTGCTGCGAACAGGTGAGCAATGCGACAATCCGCCAGAGCCCTGATTTTTGGGGTCAACGTTTCATACTTAAAAATATCGTTGTCAAAGATGATTAAAAAAACTGCCACTTAAATAATAATTATTGTTTGCTAAATTCTATTGCTATCCAACTAACATTCGCGTTTAAAAATTTTTTTTTTGATTTTTTGTTGATCGAACAGGCTGTGGAGGTCGCACAGGAAAATCTGACAACACTGTAGAAGTGACGTATTCGAGCAAAAGGAAAATAATCTGTAATCAAGTTAATATGCCATTGCAATTTAAAATTCTTCATTATAATATTTAAATAGTCATGTTTTAATATTACAAAAAACGGTTTAATACTACTAATGAATTGGTTTTCAACATTTCATGAATTAATTGCATTGATTATCTCTAGAAATGGCGATAATTGAAAATGAATAGGCGTGACGTGGAGTGAATTCTACCGGTATCCTTATCAAAGTTGAGACTTTAATTAATTTTCTAAAATAATGGCAAATGTGGTGGCAAGCAATGATCGTGGCAAAGCTTTGGCAGAAAGCTTACAAGGAGATTTTAAGACTCTATCAACTGAAGCTAAGCGAAAACATCCTCCAGTTAAAGAGGTTCATTACTCAGGTAAAAGGCGTAGTTACGTTACTAACATTTTTCTGTTTTTTTTTTCCAGGCTGCTGAAGCGGCAATTATTAAAATTCGAAATTTGATGGGCAAGAGCGAGTATTTACTGCAAGGTATTTATACTATATAAATCTATTAGCGGCTTTTAATAAAATTCGATAAATTTATTAATAATTGCTTTCAGCTATGCAGCAGGACAGTGGAGAAATTTTACAGCCTTTCATTTTGGGTTGCGACACGAAAAATACTAAGATCGTTCAAATTTGTGTAAATGGAATTCAAAGATTAATAGCTCACGGAACAGTTTCGGTTACTTCGGCTGATAATGTTGTTTCTTGCCTGTGGACGTTGATGGAAACTGGCGTTGAAGAAGTGAAATTACTGCAAACTATTTTATTACTACTTAATAATGGTGATCAGGTCAGAGGACATTCGTTAGCAAAGGCTCTGGTTTTATGTTTACGTCTTCATAATGCAAAAGACAGTACCACTGCTAATGCAGCATCAGCAACTATTCGTCAATTGGTGTCGTTAGTTTTTGACAGACTGATGGAAGAGGATAAAATTTATAACAATAAATGTATGTGTATATATTTAAGGGACTTTGTTTTAAAATGTTTAATATTTACAGTATTTAAATATTATTTTAGCTGATACCGGTATAGTTAAAGACGAGTTTAAACTAGAAGAGTTGAAGTTATGCAGTTCTGAACCACCAAAATCGATGTCACCGTGCGGAGCTGATGTTTATATGTTATTTCAAGATTTAGTTCAATTAATTAACGTCGATAGAACCTTTTGGCTATTAGAGGTCAATGAAGTCAGTCGCATTTTATGCTTAGAATTGTTAGAAGAATTATTAACTTCTTTTGGAAAGATTTTTACTATGGTAATATAATTTCGAACTATAAATATAAAAGTTTTTTCTTTAAAAAATTAATAAAATATTTTTTTTTTTTTAAATTTTAGCATCGCGAGTTAAGTTTTCTTCTTAAAGAGAGAGTTTGCCCTTTAATTATCAAGTTATTTTCACCTAACGTTAAACACCGAAGCATGTCATCTGGTATGGTTTCAACTGGTGCAAATTCTATTGGGTCATCGGTGGCTGAAAAACCATGCTACACTGTGACTGTTCGATTGCTTCGCATTGTATCTGTGCTAATTCATAAATACCATTTTCTTTTGGTGACGGAATGTGAAATATTCCTGTCACTTATAATAAAATTTCTTGACGTGGAACGTCCGCAATGGCAAAGAGTATTGGCTTTGGGTGTTTTACACAGAATGGTTATTCAGCCTAAATTGATAATGTAATTAAAATTTACTTCCTCAAATTAATGAATTTATTTAACATTTTTAAAATCTTTTATAGAGCTTTTGGACATTGTTATGATTGTAAACCTCATAGCACTAAAATTCTGCGAGATATTGTTAACGCGTTAGGATCTTACGTTCAATCATCGTTTGTTTCGGCGACACCTAGTGGACAGCTCCTTTCGGGTACTTAATTTAATACTAGTACCGTACTAAAAGTATTTTTAAAAAAAAAAAATTATTTAAATTTTTAAGGACCGTCGCAAGCTCAAGTTCAAGGTGCTCCGCCTACCTTACTAGCTGGAATGCCCGTAGGACCAGGTATAACACCCCAACCAGCTTTTATTTATCACGGTGTTTGGATACCAATAACTGTAACTTTTCCACCAGGCACTACTAAATCAATGTAGTAGGTTTTGCATAAATTTTAAATTTATGTGTTTTATTAAATCATTGTTCTTTAGTTTAGATAACTTAGAAAGATTGGACAGTGGGGCAATAAATGAAGGTTATGGCGTATCAGTAGCGTATGCTGCTCTTCTTGATGTTGTCCGGTCGGTATGCATAGCAATCGAAGGAATGACACCATTTAATGGCGAACCAGAAACACCAGCTGCAGGAACATTAGTTTCGTTGCAAGAAACGGATATTAGCGTGGAGATTACGAAGGAGCTTAAGGAACAGATGGTTAGTTCTACATGGAGTGGGTTGTTGGCGGCTTTGTGCCTCCTTCATGAAGCCAGGTAAGCATTTTTTTCAAAGGATACTCATATTTCATTTTAATTGGTTTTTTGTATTCGCAGCACTGATGAGACAATTTCAGAAAATATTTTGAAAGCTTTGCAAGCTTATGCAAGATTGACTAGTGTGCTGGGTTTGAATGTTCCTCGTGATGCTTTCGTAACTGCTATGTGCAAAGCTTCTCTTCCACCCTATTACACACTGACCGTGCTTACCGAATCAGCTGGTCCTCATTCCGAATTGCATTATGGAATTCCGAATATGCATTTGAATTCTTCAATGTCTTCGTCTGTTACACAATTGGGACAGTATGCTAGTGAACAAGATTTTAGACCTCAAGTAGTAGCCGTAGGAACACCGCTGCCAACGAGCTCCTTACAGACCGGTGGAAATCAGGGGTCCGTAGTGGTAATAGCTGCTTTTGTTTTGAATATTTTAAATCTGTAATTTTAAAATTAAATGTGAATTTTAGTTAACGGCAAAGAATCTGCAATGCATGCGGTCTATTTTATTATTAGCGCATTGTCATGGAAGCATTTTAGGAACAGCCTGGCACTTAGTTTTGACAACTTTGCAGGTTAGAATGATAATATATAATAAAATAAGATATTTTATTTAATGAAGTTTGACATGTATTTGGACAGCATTTAGTTTGGATTCTGGGTTTGAAACCATCTACAGGAGGTAGTTTAAAGGCAGGAAGGATAAATGATGGTGCTAACACTGTCATTACAACTGCCGTCTTAGCTGATTTACCTGTATTATCTGCAATGTTATCTCGACTATTTCAAAGCTCGCAATATTTAGATGACGTAGCACTGCATCATTTGGTTGATGCTTTATGTCGATTATCACAAGAATCAATGGAGTTAGCATATTCAAATCGAGTAAGTAAAATAATGAAAATATAATTTGATTGTGATAAAAACAAAGTGCTTTTTATCTTAGGAACCATCTCTTTTCGCCGTAGCCAAATTATTAGAAACCGGATTGGTAAATCTTCCTCGATTAGAGGTTCTGTGGAGACCTCTAACTAACCACTTGTTAGAAGTTTGTCGTCATCCGTATGTAAAAATGCGAGAATTAGGAGTTGAAGCAGTAACTACTCTAGTCAAAGAAGCGTTTGCAAAGCGCTTAAAACGTAACGATGTAAATGGAAGTGATACGATAAGCGCGTATGTGGAAGATAAACAAGGCAGAGAAACTTTATGTTTATCAATTCTTACACCTTTAAAAGAACTTTCGGAAGTTCCCCATCCGGATGTGAGGCATAAACAATTAGATTGTATTTTGCAAATTTTACATAGTAATGGAGAAACACTAAGTAATGGTTGGCCAGGTGTTTTAGGAGTCATTGGCGCAATTTCAGATGGTCACGGGTATGTGCTTAAGTTTTTATTATAAAATATTTTGAACATTATTTGAACTTTAAATATTATTTTCAGGGAAACATTAGTGAGAATGGCTTTTCAGTGCCTACAGTTGGTGGTCACCGACTTTCTTCCTATGATGCCTTCTGTTTGTTTAAAAATGTGTGTTGATACCGTAGCTCGCTTTGGGTCGCAAAATCAAGAATTAAATGTCAGCCTATCTGCAGTTGGTCTTTTGGTAAATATACGAAACTGATTATTTTCCTCAAGATTTTAATTTTTTTGTGTATTAGTGGAATGTAGCCGACCATTTTCATCAAAATCACGAACGAATTCGTGAAACTTTAGCTCAATCTGATATTGATGAAAACTCATTAAATATTATCAGTAATATACCCGAGCCGATAGCACATCTTCCTCAATTCGAGCGTTTGTGGATGAATTTGTATATGTGGTTGGCTGACTTGTGTATTGACGATCGACCAGCTATCCGAAAGAGCGCTGGACAAACTTTGTTTTCTACTATTAATGCTCATGGTGATATATTGCATAAAGAAACGTGGCAAGCTGTTTTATGGCAGGTTAGTTAAAATTTTTTACCCGAAGGTCTGGTCTAACATTTTAAAGGAGTTAGCAACAATTGCATAGGTGTTATTTCCCTTGTTGGATCGAGTGAAGTCGTTATCCGACTCGGCATCTGCTGATAAAATGGACGTTTCTGGAAATATTTTAATTCATCATTCGCGAAATACTGCCAGAAAGCAGTGGGCGGAGACGCAAGTTCTTGCTCTATCTGGCGTCGCAAGGGTATTTGCCACTAGACGGGATCTACTTCAAACTTTGGGAGACTTTTCTAGAGCTTGGGTGTTATTACTCGAGTTCATTGAAATTGGAGCTCTCGGAAAAAATGACGAAGTAATTGTTAATAATTAAATTTATAAATATTACAGATGTTACATTTTTTTTTGTTGAAAACAAGGTATCTTTGGCAGCTTTAAAAAGCTTTCAAGAAATATTACAAAAAGACGCTGATGCTTCAAACACCCAACCTGAAACGGACAAGATTGCCATGTGGTCAGCAGCTTGGAAAATTTGGTGTAAAATAGGGACTGAAAGTACTAAAGAATGTACACTTGGTGCTCCAACGCCTTACATTCCTTCACAGGCATTTCTCACAGCCTTGCTTCATATCTTCCCTCCACTTTATCGTCTTGTCAAACCTAGGTAATTTTAATTGGTGATCAGTTGTTTTAAAAAATTATAAATTTTCTGAAAATTACATTTAATTCTAGATTTGTGGTATCTGATTTGCAAAAGTTTTCAAGTGTTGTTTCGGATGTTGTTGCAGTTCCAATTCATTCAGACTCATCTGTGATATACACATCGCCTATGATTAGTGATAGTATATTAACTCCGCTTCAAGATGCTGCGTTACAGTCGGTAGAAGTTCTGCAAAAATTTGCCGTTTCTAATGACGGTGGCAGCCTGCATTTAGCTGTTCCAAATTTACTTTCCCTTTTACTGCATTTGTCTCAATATGCTTGTACCATTCCCAAAACTGGACAACAACCCAAGTCTACGGTACTATAGAATTTTAATTATTATTTTATAATTTTTTGACAATCTTTTTTTATTAGGGTCAATCAGTTGCAATGCTTTACGTGCCATTTGGAGAAAAAGCGATAGATATGGCTGTTAATTTATATTGCAAAATGGCAGCCACCCAACCAGTAATAGAATCTGCATGTTTCAGAGATGTTTTAAAGGTGATTAATTATAATTTATTGTTTATTATTTTTTTTTTAAAAAACTTGTTTATTGAATTTTAAAAGGCGTTAAGACTACCATTATCGATGCGATATCTTTGCCCTTCGTCGTCTACTTGGAAATTGGCTGTAAAATCATTGTTAATCGTTTTGAACATTGGGTTGCCGATTGCGCATAAGCATGGTGAATATATTTTGTTAAATGAGTTATTGCGGTACCCGGTATTAAAATTTAATTTTTTTTTTGTAAATTTAATTAGAAAAAGAGTTCGTTTCTTCGTGGAACGAGTTGGCTCTGGCTTTGGAAGAATTTTTATTCCCAAAAAGTTTACCTTTAATAACTCGAACTTTAGAAGAAGCTCAATCTGATGAAGGAATTGACTGCCGTGTAGTACAAATGATTAGAGATGAAATTTTATCCCAAACAAATCCATTACCCAAGGAATTTGTTCTTAAAATAGTGTCAATTTTAGATCGTGGATCAATTCACTCAGCTACAGCGTCTGTGTCGATTGGTATTTATGTGGCTTTTTTTTATTGTTGAAAATGCTAATTTTATATTAATAGAACCAGACACTCAAGGAGGATTGCGAGAAGAATTTGCTCGACTCTGCTTTGAAACTCTTCTAAAATATTCATTCTTACCTCAGAGTGGAAAAATTCCTGGACGCGCAATGCGAGAGAAAGCTAATGCTGAAGATGATAATGAATCTGATGGTGTGACTGGAAAATTAGCAATAACTGCTTTATTGCATCGTTTTCGAGAAGTAGTGGCAAAATACGCAGAGGACGAGCGGTTAGCTGGAAAATGTCCACTTCCTAGGCATCGGACGGCAGAAATTTCTTTTGTTTTAAAGGCTGTTTCTACTCTAACAGTTGCTTTAAAGAAAGCTCCCACAACTACCGGTAAGAATTTATTTTATGAAATTATAAAGCGCTACTTTATTATTTTCTTTATTTTACAGTGTCAGCTGAAGTATGGCAACAGTTGATCGACATTTACCCATCCTTAGTGGCATGCATTACATCCACTAGTCCAACTGTCGGACGAGCACTGAAAGAAGCGCTGGGTGAATATTACGAACTTTTAAAAGTTCCACTAAAAGACCCAAGTTTGTTGAACGGAGTGTAAATAATTACGGATAAATTTCATTGTTTAAAGTCGGATCATTAGTATTCAAAAGGTAATAAAAATAATTACATTTTGCATGTTTTTTCTTTGACGATTTTTACTTAAGTGAATGTAAGCGATGGTTATACATATATGTAGAGAATTTTTTTTTTTACATTATTACGGGCATATGGACTTAAATATTAAACTTGACAATAATAATTAATTTTCTTAAAGAAAATGTTCAATAATGTTTAATATTTCGCTTTGAAAATTGTGAAATTACAGTACAGTAGTTGTCTTTAAAATCGGTATAGTAAAAATTTAAATTCATTTTATAACATTGGTATATTATTTTGCACAACTTTTATCAGTTATCCCTAAATTTAAAGCTTACTAATTATTTTTTTTAGTAATTTAATTATTATTTTCAAGTTTTTCGTTGAACTATTTTATTATTGTATCGAGCTAAAATTATGAAAGAGGAGGCGCAATGATACGTAGTGAGGTGAATGATCTGAGTGCTCCGCCCGCCATTCATTCAAACTGCGAACTGTCAAATTTTCAAAAGACGACTGATCAATCCACATGGTTATTGTTTACAAGAAAGATAAGCAATTGACCATGAAGATGCTAATTAGTATCTTAATCGCCAAATTGTTGATGTGCAGCTGTTTAGGTATACAGATATTTACGCAAGTTTGTATACACAAAATACATTTTTATAACTAATGAAGTTTGTGCATGCTCATATTTTGCTTAATAATTACTAGCTGAAAGCGATACTCAGCTTTATTTCGTTGAAGAACCACCATATAAAATTGATTTTTCAAACACGGTTGGAACTAAAGTTCCTTGTAAAGCTGCAGGCAAAGGAGGGATCCCCAGCGTCAATTGGACTCTGTCAGATGGAACCCCTGTCACAACTATTCCAGGTTTAAGAGAATCCCATCAAGATGGGGATTTAATCTTTAGAGCTTTTCGACCAGAAAATTTCAGACTTGATGTGCACTCGGCCATTTATCGCTGCACTGTGAGTAATTCTTTTGGACAGATTGTAAGCAGAGAAGTACATATCAATGGAGGTGATCAATGATTATAATGCTTCGTTGAATTTTGTCTTAAATATTCAATTTTTAACATTTAAGTCGTAAATCAAGTTCATGATATTCAAGTATATGACTCTTATGTCATTGAAGGAAGTACTGCTGTATTGAGATGTCATATTCCTAGCGTGCAAAATAGATATTTCAAAGTGGTTGCTTGGATCAAAGACAATTTATTTATTCAATCAAGTTTAGAATGTAATTATGATTTAAATGCATGTTAACTACTGCTATGGCTATGCTATATTATAATACTATTGTTATTAGCGGTTTTATTTCAATAACACATGCATACGATTTTGATTATTAAATGTCGTTGTACGGTGGCTTTTAACGAAAATTATGCATTGATGCCCAATGGAGATTTGCAAATATTTGACACAAAGTTAGTCGATTCCGGGTCAAAATATAAATGCAAAACTGTAAGTTCTTTGACTGGGGAATCACATATGAGTTCAAATTTCGGCCGATTGTTTGTAACAGGTAATTTTTTTCATATAATTTTGTGCAGTAAAAAATTACATTAACGAGGATATAATTTATATTTATAGAATCAGCTGGTTTTGTGCTACCAAAATTTTCCGATATAAACGCAGACTTTGAAGTAATGAAGGGTGATTCTGTAATTCTACCTTGCGTCACACAAGGAAATCCTGTCCCATCTGTTAAGTTGGTAGCAATTATTTGTGCATGTTAATCTTAATTCTTGACTTTATTGCAATTTTATTGAAATTAAAATCCTGTAGATGGTTTAAAAAGGAAGGAACTCATTTAAAGCCGTTAAAGAATACCGATAGATTGACTATTATTAAAAGTTCTCTAATTATTCGAAATGCACTTGTGAGCGATGGTGGAGTTTATATATGCAATGCAGAAAACATTATGGGGAATCTGCAACAGTCCTTACACTTAATTATAAATGGTGAATGAATTAGTTATAAATGTTAAATTTTTGATCTTTTTTATAATATTTTCGGTCTTTTTTATATAGTACCACTTTTGGTGAAAATGCAGCCACTGCGTCATGATGTGAAGCCTAATGACCAATTGACTTTATCTTGTGAAACTGCTGGTCAACCTATAATGACTACAAGCTGGTACCACAATGGCAAAGAAATTGAAAACGGAAATAATAATAAACTTGTTCTACATCAAATAAATGAATCACACCGTGGAATATATCAATGTATGATAAAAAACGATAATGAAATGATACACTCAACAACAGAAGTTCATCTATCTGGTATTTTATTGTTTTCAATGAAGTTACTGTAAGCTATAACATTTTAAGCCAAATTAATTATAATTTTGTTTTGTGGCATAGAAATAGCGCCTTATTTTCTAGAAAATTTCGTGGCGGTTACAGCTGAGCCAGGTTCAACCATCGATATTAAATGTGTTGCATCTGGAATTCCAGAACCTACAATAGAGTGGCAAATGCACGGAAAACCAATAACCGGAAATGACCAATTAAGAATGAATTTTGAGATTGGAAATGGAAATATTATAAGTAATCTTAAAATTAAAAACTCAAGGGTTGATCATGGTGGCTTGTACACTTGCATTGCAATAAATGCAGCTGGGAAGTCAATGCATTCGGCAAGAATAAATATTTTCGGTAATTAATATTCATTTTAAATTACAGAGCATTAATTAATTTTGCATTGCTGATAAACTTTTAAGGGGAGGCTGAAATTTATAAAGTTCCTGCGTTAACTGCTGTTTCTGGCGGATACTTTGAATTAAATTGCCCTTACTATGGATTTCCAATAAATAAAATAAAGTGGGAAAAAGGTTTGCTGGAATAAAAAAAACTATTTGCCTTTAAACATGTATTCGTCCTAATAGTTCTATTGTACTAGATGGGAGAAATTTACCAGATAATATGAGACAAATGCTATTTGATAATGGAACTCTAACCGCAAAGGCAATTAACAAATTTAATGATGCTGGCGAATATACATGTACCTTAAGTCAAACTAATAAAATATTGAAAGGAAAAGTGGATGTGCAAATTATTGGTAAGTTAAGTTAATTAAATCTTGTTAATAACAATATTTTTGTGTTGTATATTTCTGTAAATAAATACAGGTAAGGTAGCACATCTACTTGATTTAATATATCATTTTAGTGCCACCGAAAATAGTGCCATTTGAATTTCAAGATGAGCTTTTAAGAGAAGGAATGAGAGCACGACTTCAATGTGTGATCAGTGAAGGAGATTTGCCTTTAAAAGTGCAATGGCT
>JAQGAZ010000558.1:0-54632 GCA_034692225.1 Polydesmus complanatus | reverse complement strand
CCAATAAAGTTAACCATGTGCTCTACTAAATCCTTATAAAATAGTAATTCATTAACGCCATCCATTATAAAATAATAATTATTAACAACAGAAAATAACCTTATAAGTTTTACTGCTTCAACCATTTTGCTCTTAATTGGGTACCCACAGCCAGTTTAAGCAATTCATGTACTGTACAGTAGTTTGATAAGATTAAAAAATCCAGCATTTTTATTATCAAAATGCAAATTTTGATTAAGATTTTAGATAAAATGTGTTTACCCCTTTTCTTTGTTGTGTTTAGCATGATATAATTTCTCTTAGTATAATTAATTTAAGCATGAAAATTAAGCAGTCCAATTTACAACTGGACTTGCAAAGTGTTCTACGCCTCATAAACCGACAGACTGTATAAGCAAATAATTACAGTGCATTATTCAAATTAATGCAACATTATAAAATAATAAAAATGCAGTTTAAACGAAGACTTAATTGATTTTACTGAAACGAGAATAAAATTCCTCAAGGAAGGTTTAATAAAATCACTTTTAGGATCAAAACCGAGTTTTAAAGAAGTCACAAAAAAATACAAATCTCTCTTTGGTTGCCACAACGTGGACTTAATCACAACGAACAATTTAAATAAAGCTTAAACTCCTCTTAGCAATAAAACTTAATTTAGAATTAATTCAATACGAAAAACAATAATTTTCAAGTATCAACAAAAAAAAAAAACCCTCCCAAAACAAACTGGCATGTCTAATTAGATGTACATTTATATAGCATACACAAATTAATCTATTTAAAAAAAATAATGTAAATAAATAAAAGAACTTACCGTCAACGTCAAACCAATATTATGGCAATAGATGAGATATCGTTCCTAAAATGTAAACAAATTAGTTAAATTTTTTGATTAGAAATTAGAAATTTTTAAATTGTATACGGTAATGCAAATTCACGTTTATTTATTTTCTTTTCATTAAAATCTTGATCAATCGTACAGTATTTCGCGGCTCAAAAAGAAAATCGTAAATAAATGAGATCTAATGGCATGATAGTTCGAAAGATTTATTCTTACAAACTGGAATATTCCTTAATCATAATTATTTCATGAAATCGAAAAAAAAAAACAACCACATCATTTCGAGATGAACATTTTTGTGAAGGCGAAAGAGAGAACAATTAAAAGGAAACAATTTGAAGAAGAAAGAAATAGGGATGATCGTTTTTAGAGTGGCTGGGGGTATTGAGATGGACATTGGGTATGGAATGAGAGATAGAGAGAGAGGGTTATAGAGTAAAAAAAAAAAAATAATAATAGAACGAAGGGGAGGGAGAAATAAGGAGTGACAAAATCGAATTTTCCTACACCTTAATTGGTTACACCGGAACAAAAAATATCGAAGCATTTTATGCGACGAATATATCTAACAAAATAAACAAAACAACATTTTTTTCAAATTTTTTTCTTTTCGTATAAATCGGTGGAAAAAATTAAGATGGTCGAAAAACTCTCTTCACCGAACGAAAAAAATAATCATAATAATTAATAAAAATAATAATAATAAAATTACAATCATATTAAATTTTTTTTCTTTTAAATTGAAAACATTTGTACATTAATTTTTTTTTTAAAAAAAAAAATTCATTAATTTCTATGACTTTTCGCTTGTATATAAAAAAAAATACGATTTGATACAAACAAAACAAAATATAAACTAAAATTATTACGTACTTTACGACTATTTCAACCAATTCTCTCTCTTTTTCTATTAAGTCACCAGGATTTTTTTTTCTTTCATAATTTTAATCATTTTTTTTTTATTCAATATTTTTATAATACATTTGCACAGTATTGACTTAATTTAAATTTTATCAACAACAAATTTCGAAAATTTAAATCCAAAAAAACAAAAGAGATAAATACAACCGGGATAATTTTTTTTTTTAAAAAAAAAAAGCTAGAAAATTATGAAAAAATGTATCGGATGAGAGATGTGGTTGAAAAGTTTGCGAACAAAAAAATAATAATAATAATAACGAAAAATGAATCTGACTATATTAGCGTTTTCATCTTTATTTTTATAAAAGAGAACAACGTTGACTTGTATAATTTTCATATTACGTGTTTTTTTATAAAGAGAAATTTTACTCTCATTTTTTTTTTTTTTTTAAATATAAATCCATTTTTTTTTTTTAATTAATATTTTATTACGTTAGTTTTCTTTCTTTTTCGTATATCTACTCTTGAATTAACAGAAAGAAAGAAAAATAAAACAAAAGTTAATTTTTCCTGCTAAAAAATTTGTTTACCCGGACAAAAAAAAAATAATTAAAATTTCCAGATTTTTTTTTTCTTCATTTAAATACAATTAAGTTTCTATACAGTGTTTCCATTGAAGCTCGAATTATATTTTACACACACATTTAGGCGTTATGTGGTCTCTCTCGTAGAAGCTGCCGCTGCTGTTTTCATATTTTCTTCTTCTCAGAATCAAAAAAAAAAAGAGTTCCAATAATATTCGTCTTAATTCCAAATATTTTTCTTCGTCATAATCTGAGATCACCATTCTTTAATTTAATTAATTTGTTTCATTTTTAAAATTTTTTGTTAATTAATAAAAAAAAAACCCCAATCTCATTTTTTAGAAAAAAAAAAAAAAAATTATAAACAACGTTGCCAAAAAAAAAAAACCAACATTTTTTTGAGAGCCAAATATCATGCATCTGGAATATCTTCAACAATAATTTCCTAAAAATTTTTCCTTTTATAAAGTATACGAGAGGTTTCCAACAATTACACACATACCGACGTCATCAATTTGGCAGTTTCGTGTTCTCTTGTTAAAACAGCATCGCGGATTTGAACTCTTCGCGGCACACGCGAACACACATTGACAGCACACATCTTCCAATACGAAAAACGAGAGAGAGAGAGATAAGAGATTAAGAGAGAGAGAGAGAAATAGAGAGAAAAAAAAATTATATTCTCAAATATTTATAATATTTATAATTTTATGTACAAAAATTAAAGAAAAAGTCGTTCCAACGCGAAACTTTTGGGGGAAGTTTATAATAGTTCACCCGATCTTAAGTCTGTTAATTCGACGTAATGTCATCGTCTTTTCTTCTTCACCGAATAATAATTTCGCGTCGAGTTTTTTTTTTTCTTCTTCTTCCCAAATATTTTAAAAAGTCTTTGAAGAAAAAACAAAAAAATTTTGCTTCCAAAAAACAACAACAAAAAAACGAAGACGTTGAATATGACTTTTTTGTTCTTTATATCTATATATAATATTATATAAAATAAAAATAAAAAAAAAAACATTTGGCGCGAAGGTGAGGTCAGTGTTGAGTGTGGATAACCGATGAGAAAGGTGAAAAATATTATAAAGTGATAGAGAGAGATAAACGTTGGAGAGAGATAGAGAGAGTCTTAGAGCAACGAGGTACCTACAGTATGTACACGTGGAAAAAAACAAAAAAAGTCATTTGAAAAAGCTCTTTGGAGAAGCAGACGACGATGATGACGACGACTCCCAAAACGAATTCAAAAGTGATTGTTGAAATAGTGGATTTTGAAGTACATTACATTGTACAGTGGAAAAAGTAGGGATATGAAAGTGTGTTGAGATGGGGCGTGAGGGAAGGGGGGGCCAATTTCTACGTATATCCAGGCCTGTCTTGTATATAGTCGTCTGCGTGACACCCGTTATACATGCTCGCGGTTACGTCATCACAGCCAGGTCCTAATCAACAAAAATCAATAAACGAAATTTTTTTTTTAGTAAAAAAATAATAATAATAAAAACAACTTTTTTTTTTCTTCTTCGTCTTATTTTTTTTTTACTATCTTAACAGTGTGACCAGTTGATGAAAATTAACCGACCAATCGGCTAGTTTTTCCTTAATTACGAAATCGTTACGCAACGTTCGGTGGAGAAATGTGCATTCGATCATTTTTAATGATACAGGTGAAAACAAGTCGTGATCGAGTAAGATGACCTTTTCGTTGACCTTAACCTTACGCTAAACAAAGAGAAACGAGCGAGAGAGTGGCGAGAGAGAAAGAAAGAAAAAAATATATCTTCTAATAAAACTAAGGGAAAAAATGCCTCTCCCGACCAACCCTCTCGTTCTCCCCGACAACCTCAGACCAGACACTGCGGTTGGTCAATTGTACAACTTACACGACAAGAGTAAAAACAAAAAAATTATTTCAGTCATAGGGAAACGAGAGCCGAAAATAAAAGTGTGGGAGTTTTTCTACTTTTTTTTTTTTTTTTTATAAAAAAAAAAAATAAATAATAATAAAGTTAAAAATTCTCGTCTTACTGAATTTTTTCTTAATAAAGGAAACGGTTAAAAGAATTTTTTTTAACTCAAACCATTAAAAAAATACTTTTCTAAAAAAAACTAAAAAAAATTAAACCGACAAACGAAAATCAAAATTGATGAAATCGTAAAAAAAAATTGTAAACAAAACAAAAAAAACAAAAAAAAAATGGCTACTGTCAAATGTCAAAGTTGATGATCTCTAAAAAATAAAAATAATTCAAACAATTCGAATAAAAATGTAAAAAGTTTTGTAAAAGGACGTCAACCGGTTCGAATCCGACTAGCAACACATACAGTAGTTTGACGGTACATTAAAACATAAATCAAAAAAAAAAAGTTAAAAGAAAATTTTTGAAAATAACCGCTTTGCAAATGCGTTCAATGGAAGGCAAAAATATATCAAATACGCCTACACCTCGCTTTTAATATCGAATTAATTACCACCAAACCTTGCTCTGAATCCTCGAATCTTTGATATTGAATCTTTCAATGTTCTAAATCGCTAAATGAAGATGTATCTCCTATAGCTTGATAAATTTTTTTTTCGGTCTTTTAATTAATTTTTTCTTGTTATTTTCAAATTATGGAATATGTAACCAGTCAAATTAATTCTTACTATTTATAATAAATACTGTAATTTTATTCTTTCATATTTTTTAATAGACAACTGATAAACCGAACTCATCTCCTATAGTCCATTGCTCCGCGCCTTAAATCCTCGGTTTAACTTTTTTCGAAATTATATAAAATTCATTTTCTCCCATGAAAATCAGCTTAAAAATAGTTACGTCATTTCACGCAGTGAAAAAAAAAAAGTAATAATAATAATAAATAAAGAATAAATTAATTTTTTTCCTAATGTATATTTTTCTAAACGATAATATAAAATTGTTTAACAATACAGTATAATGTTATATTGTAATAAACTCCTAATCGTTTTACGATTCTTAAAACAAAAAAAAATAAATAATAATAATCCAAGGATATAAAACGAGTCTCGATAAAAATTCGGACAATCAAAAAAAAAAAAAAAACTGCTTTATAAAATCTTAATAATAATAACAATGTAAACAAACCGATTACGTATTCAAAAATGAATACAAAAACAATTCACACGTAAATAGTTATTTAATTTTTTTTTAACAATTTAAAAACCACAATTTGCTTTTTAAATTATAAAATAAAATTAGACCACTACGAGTTTCAAAAAAAACAAAACAAAAAAAAACTACGAAGGGCGTCATGTAAAACAAGGTGTCACGACCGTGACACGAGATTTTTTTTTTCCCCTATCGATGCGAATACGCCAATCTGAAGATGACCAGCCTCATTTCTCGCAGACGAACATATGGGAAAGATAGAGTGAATAAAAAAAAAAAAAAAATAATAATAATAATAATAAAAATCGCTCGGTGAAACTTGCAGCCCCTCCCTCCATCCTCCTCCACATTTAACATCCAGCGCCCCTTACCCCGCCCCACCCAACCGATACCACAACTGCCATATAAAGCCTGTTTAGTTTTTTGCCAGTAGTATTCCAGGTTTCGAATCCGAAGATGCGAAGAGTTAAAATTTTTTTTTTTTTTGAACTGCACTAAATTATTAGAGCGCGCACCTTTGGGCTAAAAACAGAACTTAGTACGTGCTCGGAATATTTAACATCATCAAATATAATGGAGCTGCCACATCGATTCTAATAGAAATACATATATATCTGGGTAGTAAAAAAAAAAAAAAATGTATATACCTAAATAAAACTAGCTGGGTAAAATAAAAATCTATGGTCGCTGCTGCTGCTGCTACCTTGGCACAGACCAACCTCGATTACACATTTCCTTTCTTAAAATTTTATTAATAATTTTTAATTTTAAAAATATTTATATCAATAATAAATAATTTTCAAAAGCAAAAAAATTGTATACCAGCAAGTGTGTTTTCAAAGTGCGAACTGTTTCCGTTACCAATAATTCAATTAATTTTATCACTTTTTTTTTCCAAGAAAATTAATTTTTACAATAATAATTATTCATTTCTTATAAAAAAAAATTTTTTATGTAGGCTATCGAGCTTCCTTTAATAATAATTCAGGATTATTCGTTACGTCACCCCATAGTGAAATCGAAGTTGAAATTGCTTTTCGCTGAAACGATAGAGTTCGGCTCCATTTCATTACTGTTCTAGTTAAAAAAATCGAATCGAACTGGGGTAAAAAAACACCCCCCGATAATAATTATGAAAATAAAACGCATTAGCGGTGGGTGACAAAAAAAAAAAACGAAAAAACAAATCTATTTATATACTCCTTTTTCTACGCGAAGGTTACCGATAAAAGTTGAGGCAATTATCGCGCGAAAAATAATCTCAACGTTTGATCCAACGTCAACGTGTTGATTTGATATTGATAGGTGTTCGCCTTGATAAATGTATATTACTCAAAAAAAAAAATAAAATAATAACCTATAAAAGCCATTAAGTCCGGCCACTAATTAATATTATTGGTCAATCAAAACCGGAGAGAGAGAAAAAATAACTCACAAACAATTTATTATCAATGTTAAAAAAAAAACTTTAAAAAATAAAACTGCGCTGGGAGATAGATGGAGAGAGGGAAGGAGACCTTCGTTATCAAATAAATTTAAAAATGATGTACGATAACCTAGTGTAGTTGGAGTGTCTTTGCGCGTTCCCCGCTCCCCTTTCTCCGCTTCGAGGCCAGCCGACCGACACACACACCTACTGCGTGCCCTTAAAAAGACGAAAAAAAAAAAAAAACACAGGTAAGCCCCCCTCCCACCCCCGATCGCTATTAAACGGGATACTAACAATAATTTTTTTTACTGGCGAGAAATAGAAAAAAGTTGAAAAAAATGTGCCAAATCCGGTAAAGATTTATCTGCATTTCCTTCGGCATTCGTTTCCAAAACGCACTTAACTCATCTTTAGGCCTCGCCATAAGCCGAAGCCAAGCCAGCAGCACCCCCATCGGTGGGAGAGAGATTCGGGTTTTGGGAAAAGGAAGAGATCCAGACAATATTAACAAACCCCTACTGATTGCAGATAACGATAAGAAATGGAAAGAGAAGTATTTTGGAAATGTATTTGTGGTCAGGTGCATGTCTATAGCTGTTACCAAATGTGAATAATCGCAACACCGTTCATACTCTATGCACCGTACAACCAAATTACAGTTTCCAATCTACATACTCGTAAAACGGTTTTTGTTTGTTTAGGATTTAATGTTAACTGGAATTTTTTTTCCGTAATGTTTACGTACAATGCAAACTCAAAAAGAAATAATGTTTTCAATCCTTTATCAGAATTTATAATCAAGAATTTGTATTGGTACCGCTATGCAATTTATTTGTTAAAAATCGTGCGAATAATTAAAATATTCTTTTATATTATTTTCATCGAAGAATCACTTTATTGACCTTTATTGTTGTGAAAATATGTCAGAATCTATGTTACACTTCATTCTCTAGCTGGGTCCTTAATGCTGAATAAATGTTTTAATGTCTCTTTTTTAATTATAAAAATAACTGAGTTCCGTCAATAAATTGCACGCGTCGTATTCATAAATCATAATAGCGTAATTTAGACAATAGTAATTATAAAATAATAATTATTAACAGGGGTGTTGGAAAAGTGACAGAAATAAGCGTAAATAAATTGCCTGAATCGCAACCAAGTTTCAACCGTAAATTCTACATTTAACAAATAAAATAATATTGTATTTCTTCTTTATTTTTTTATTTATTTTGTCTGTGATCTAAAATCAAAGAATAATTTTGCCCATCATTCATTAAAATTTACAACCAATTAATTACAGGTAAACTATTTTTTTCTACAATATTTAATCGAAATATCACTTAATGTTCGAACTGTAGCTACTGCTGAACAAAAATATCTTATAATAAAATCGAAATAGAAAGTTATGATACCTCACATTCTCTTAACTGGGTTTTTAATACAGTAAATGTTTTAATGTCCCTTTCTTAATTATAAAAAAAAAAATAACTGAGATCGTCAATAAATCTTACGCGCCATGTTCATAAATCATAATAATTATACGATAATAATTATTATAAAAATAATAATTAAAAAATAATTATTATCAGCGTGTTGGAGAAGTGACAGAATATAAAAAAAAAATGATAGTAAATTAAGTTGCTCCCCGTAATGTACACTGTAAATTCAAAAAAATCAGAAAAGTTGAATCCGCGCATGTTTGTTTCCACTCAAGTATATAATTACTTAATAAGAGTGTTTATTTAGATATTGGTCTTTTTCTCAAGTACTGTACACAACTTATAATTAAATGCTAAACTTTTTTTTTTCTTACCGGTATTCCATTATTATTATTTTTTTAAAACATAGATAACCAGCGTTTATACAGTGTCATTTCTATTATATAGCAGTGTCATATCTAACTCCTACTCGTTAATAATAGTTATTCTCTCTCCCCCTCGCATTTTCCCTCCGTATTTCCCACCTATTACTACTACTACTACTACTCTACTCCCTCCCACCTTTCTTACCTTAACACCATCTCAACAGAGTAAATATTCGCGAGGAAAAACAGAAGAAGAAAAAAAAAAAATATGTTGACGACCTTCACTCACTCTTAATATCGCTAGAAATCGTCGTTGCCCCACTTCTAATTCTGACGCCAACTAATTGAGCCAGCAAAATTAATGAAGGACTGTTTATTTATCGTCGCTCATAAGATTTCTTTTTTTTCCCTCCCTATCTCTTTCTCTCTAATAAGTCTTCACGTCAAGCTAACAGTGCTCACGTCAGGCCGTCCGGCACAAAAACCAACCGACGCACCTGGTTCCTATTTAATGACGCCGATTAGCACGTTTGACGGAGACAATTTACCTTTACTGACGTTCAATAGTACGTAAAAAAAACCCCCAAAACAGTCAAACCTCGATTTTTCGTTTTCCACAAATAAAAAGTTCAATTCGATAATCAATTCTTTTAAAAATGTAAATCATCGTTTCTGATAATGCTTTTTTATGTGAGTGTTCTCCAATTTGTAAAACTTAATTGCACGTATACTCAAACGCTTATATGACTTTTAATTATTAAAAAAATATATTTTTTAGGTGTATAAAGCAATTGCTGTATTCAGTAATGAAAGTTATATTTAAAGTTAATCTAGGATGAAGTTGCTATACATTATGCATGATTTTGGGTTTCGTAAACTAGTTCCTAGATATTGCTCAAGAGTAAGATTTAATTAGGATTAAGAGCGCCATTTAATCAGAAGTGACGAGCAGATTATTAAATAATTATGTAAAAAAAAATAATTTAAAAGGTTAATAAGAACAATAATTATTGATCAGCGAACAGGATCATAGAGTGAATTCGCCTATTTTTACACTCACAAAATACAAAATAATTTATTATCAAGTTTTATTATCAAATTTCTGCTTTAATATCGATATTGGAAAAATCAATTTATTTGGATAAATTTAATAGAAAAAGTATCATAAAAATAACAGGGAAGTTGGACAAATTTATTCACATAAAATAAGTTAAAATCGTAAATTTCGAGACTTTAAATTCGGGATTTTCCTTCATTAAGAAGTATAATGAATAGTTCGACAATGAATAGTGGGGGTTGAGAAAGAGTGGGGAACGTGATGACCCCCCGCAACGCCTCTCCTTACGCGCCATTGTGCGCCGCGCACTATTATACACTTTGTGCGAGTAATTTTCAATTAGCGTACCGTATTCAAACAGGTAAGAAAAGAAAGAAAAAAAAGTGTTTTAAGTGTAATAAAGAGAGCAGACGCGATTACACGTTGGAAAGAGTGTGTGGTTGGGTTTGGTAGTGAAAGCGAAACAGTCTCCATTGGTGGTAGCAGTGGCGCGGTGGCTGGCGGCTAATGCGCTTGACATTTGAAGAAAGAGTAAGCGGGGGTAGTCGGGTGGTGAAATGAGATAGGTCGGGTGTTGTGTGTATTTATTGAGAGCTGTTACGTATAATAGCGAAGAAATAATTATTAAACTGACAACAAAATGCTCCCGTGACAAGAATAAAAAGTTAATGACGAAAAGTGGAAGCGAGAGCGAGCAGCCAAAAGTGCACTTTAATAACGCTCATATTAAAGAATATTACCGGCGTTTGCAACTTAAGTAGGCAACGGAATGAGTGGGGGGGGAACCAGCAGCCCCCGAATTACGCGCTCTCCCGGCCCGACACCGAAAGAGCCCTTTACTGATCCTCTTAATTGGAGCGCTGAGATATAAGATACTAACTCGAGCACGCACACATACACCGATTAATCGGATGAACGATTTCAAAACCTGTCAAATGTTTTAATAATATAATAACTATATTATTTTTATATTGCATTTAGCGAACTTGTTTCGAAATCTCGCATCGACGTAGAAATTCAAGTACAGTAGCCGAAGTAAAATTAATTTAGATTTTAAGGCAAAAGTGTATGAAAAGTATAACACTGAATACAGTAAATCCATTTGTCGTGAAAGTGCAAAAAACCAATATTTGTTGGTGCAATATACATGTATCGAATTACTAAAACAAGGCATTAAAAAATATCGAAAACAGTGTAAATCGATATTTTTTCCGAAATCAACAGCCCCCCTACACAATTGAACAACGAATTTCTCAGTGCAATGAATTGTCTTCATAATGGAATTCGTTGTACTGAATAAAGACGGTATAACCCAAACCTCGCCTTAAATATTTTCGCTATTGAATCCCTTTAATTAATTAATCCTCGTACAGTATTTTCGATATTAAATGTTTTAAAATATTCGTTCCCAGATATACTGTACTCGTATTTTTAATTTATGTCGCCGTCATTTCAAATATTATTTTTTTCCCCATTAATTTTATAGGTGTAACTCCGCATTTTCTATGTTGTTTACGTTCGTTAGTTTATAAATTCAACATTTTGACAGACGATTCAAAGTCGGAAAAAAAAAACCAACAACAACAACATTAAAACTAGCTTCTATCGACTTTCAAAACAAAAAAAAAAATCTCGTTTAAATCTCCCGCTTAAATATTTAATAATCAATAAAAATTCCATATTTTTTTTTCTTTTTCTTCTCTCGTCTAATATACTGTGTATTTATAATACCGCATATAAATAAATAAAAAAATTTAATTTACCAAAAAAAAAAAAAAAAAGTGTTTGCGTGTAAAACGGAAGCTCGGAAATAGAGAAAGTGATCAAAATTAATTTCAGATTTTTTCCCTTGACGAATTAATTATTGTCTAATCGTAGTAATCGAGGGAGGCCCGCCTAATGATCGTAAGAATTGAGACATCAGATGGCGCCATTATCGTCACGAAGCCAAAGCCGAAGAGAGAACATACGGTCAAAAAATTGACCAGGGTTGATTTTTGCGCTGGAGAAAACAACGAGACCACACGTATCGACTACGAAGGTCACGCCAAACGAAGAATTACTCGCAGTGGAATCTGTTGCTTTAGTTTCAGTTTTTTTTTTTTTTTAAGTTTCTTTCCGACTAATAAAAAATCATAAACAACTCAAACAATAAATAAAAAAATTACAAGTTTATAACAACTCGAGGCCACTCATTTTCAAACTAAAAAAAATTAACAATGTCTTAAAAAAAATTAAATAAAAAAAATTTTTGCTTTGGAAAATTCACACTCCTCATAGGATTATAAAGAACAGAACCACAGTATAAAACTATGGAATGATACGACACTTTCATAAGCGTTTGTAATAATAATAATTTATTCCTTGTCTAGGACTAAGTCTAAAAGAAATAACTAGTCTTTTCGTAGATTATAATTATTCTCGTTTTATTTATTTTTTTCCCCTACTAAATTTACATCTTCCTAGATGTCGCTTCTAATAACTACAATTACGTTTTAGCGATAAATAATATATATTTTTAAAAGTTTGGAAAAAAAAATCAATTTAAAATAAGATTTTTTTTTCCCACTCTCTCAATTTATTAAAAATAATTTGCTTATCCCAAAAAATCATATAAAATATAATTTCTAGTCGATTAACATTATTTACTTTAAAATTTAATAGCTTCGACTAACAAAATTCCATATAATCTTTATATAAACAATGATATATTCGATGGGAGGGGGGGGGGTTAAAATAAAGCTCGTCGTTTATCATTTTCAATATTTTCTTGTACATTCTTCTTTTAAAAAAAACTTTTTTTATATAAATTTATAATAAAAATTTTTTTATTTAAAAAAAAAAAACCAATGCGAAACTCTCCAAACTTCTTTTTACCTGCTACATTATTTCATCCTTCTCGACTTTTTTTTTTTTTTTCCTTCTTAAAAAAAAAATTAAATAAAAAAAAGTTACCTTCAAAAAAAAAAAAAAAAAAATTACTATTTATATTTTGTGCATATTTTTTTTTTTCCTACTCAAAAAAAAAAAAAAAAAATGTATAATGGAGCTTCGTGTCAAGCTAGATACTTTTTAAAGTAAATTAAATGTAGGAGCACTTTCATATCCTTTTTAACTCCACCTCCTCCTCCCGCACTATCATAAAAGAAACACACAGACACACACACACACGTGATACTCAGATACTCGACTTTCAAAGTATTAAGAAGACTACCCCAAAAAATATTCTTATTGGAATATACAGTGGAGTCTGCGGTGATGCGATTATCGTCATAAACATAACGCAAAGCTGTTGTCGACTTTCCACGACGCCAGCAAAAATTTTATATAACCAAGCTCGGAGGTAACAGTGTTAGGAGGAAACGGATGGGGGATGGTTAAAGAGTTGAGAGAGAAGAAAAGCCTTCAAAAAAAAAAAAAAAAAAAAGAGTATCGAAAAATATATGTATAATAAAATCCTAATAAGCGATTTAAAGGGAAAGATGGGAGAAAGAAAACTCCCTGAATCAATTGGTACAGCGATGATGATACGCCAACGTGGTGGTGCAAAACCATCGCAAACACGTGCTGCTGCTACTACAGTACTACCCTCTCAATCTCTATCTTCGATACAGAGTGGAACAAAAATGTATAAATATTGAAGAGAAATTAAATATTATCCTGGGATTTTCCATACTCGGGTGTAATTTAAAGCAGAGCACGTTTCCACTTTTAATATCCAATTTCAAACAAAAAAAAAATTGCAATGGGGAGGAGGAAAAAAAATCAAATAAAAGTGACTGTTCCTTATTATCGACAAATTGATTTGTTTGATTTAAAATATTATTGTAACTGGATATAATATAATATGGCGACGCCGTATGACTGCTAACAAAGTGTCTGTCATTGCAGCTGCTTGAAACAACAAGAGGGAGGGGAGGGAGAAAAAAAGAGGCTGTGGTGTTGTGTAAACATTCCCCAAAAAACACAGTATTCACAAGGAAACTCCGCCTACACATTACATCAGTTTCATTGACTAATTTTTCTCATCGCTCAAAATAGTAAACACGTCTTAATAAATAATATAAAAATCCACATTTTAATAACGATCAATTTCAAATACAATGTAACCGGAAGATCAATTTTTTTTTAAAAACACATGTGTAATAAACCGTGTTACACAAAAGTGCATACAGTAATAAGTTAACAAAAGTCAACCCACATTATGACATCAATCGAATATCAAATTACACCCTAAATCTGGGTTCAGAAATTTCATGACTCAAAATGCAGTACATGTATTTGATTTTGCTACTGTATAATAGAATGATATTGAAGGAGACAATTTCCTTTTTGCTAATTTTGAGAAATATAAAAAGCAAACTCTTTGCACCTAAAACTAAATTTGTTTTCCTTATTTATTAATTTTTGTTTCAAATTAAATTGAATTCCCCCAAATTTGTATCTCTAATTTTAAGAATCTGTCTTGTACCTCCATTCAACTTACTTAATAAAAGTAAAGCTATTTGTTGCAACGCATAAAAACTAAAAACACTTGCAGCTTCATAAATTTTGCGCCACTTGATAGAACATATTTTTATCTATTAAGTACATTGTACACCCTTTCAACTCAAAAAGTGGGAGAAAAAAATGGAAGTTTATCCGTTTTGTTTTTCAAAAACAAACAAAAAAACTTGGTAATTAACTTACAAACAAAATTTGAATCATTAGAGAATGTATCGTAGCGACACGACACCAAAATGCTGTTTTGTGATTTACAACATAAAAATTTTTGATTGTTTATTAATTATATTAATAATCCAAAAAAGAGTTGGGGATAAAATAGCGTCATGACGTTTTTCCACGCTTTATGACCAGAGCACGTGAGCGTATCTCCACTTCCTATCACCTATAATACAAAAATCTACGTACTACACTCTCTTAATAATGAGGTTAAAACGCTGAGGGCATATTGAAAAAACAAAAAAAATAAAATTTCAGCTCCGAAATGACGTCCTTGACTCACGAACATTATATCACGTTTCAGCGTTACCTTGATGCAAAAAGTGGGGAGGGGGGGCACTCTGTAACAACGCTGGCGATTTATTTACACCAAAGCGTGATTCAAGTGAAAAATGAAGAATCAATTAATCTTTAATCTCCACAGCCTTCAGCGCGCATGCGTCCAAATTTATTTGGCCATTTTTAATTGAAAATTCATGTACTTTTCTTAAATATCCAAAAAAGTAAATAAGAGTAAAAATGGTATCACGAATAATTTATTTACTTTTTATTAAAATTTTTATAATGTTTGGGTTTATGTAACTTCCCCCTTCTTCTTTTATTAAGTTTCGAATAGTGCTTTAAATGTCGTCATCGAAGTTATAATAAATATGTTAATTAACGAGGGAATCCAGTTCAAGTGCACTCACGTCATGCGCGTTCAACTTAAAGGTAGATTCGCCCTCGTTTTTCTTTTTATTTCCACCAAAAAAAAATTCAAAATACAAGTGGTGAAGACGTGCTCAAAATTGTAAAATAAGAAGGAAGAAGCAGCAGCAGAATAAGCGGCGGCGTAGAGAAACAAGAATTGAATATGAACGAGGTTGGAAGTGGGAAAACTATTAGCATCTTTTCCCTACAACCCTACTTTTTTTTTTTTTTATAATCGCATGCAAATGAATATACGCGATCCGTTACTAAACAATTACATCGCCGCCATCTTACACAATAATAAATAATAATAATAATAAAAAAAAAAACTCGTGCAGACGAAACAATTCAGAAATTACCTCCGTGCTCGTAACAGTTCAACCTCTAAATTTATCATTTTTCCTGGATTTTTAAATTCTCGAGAGCTTGCATAAATTATTTTTAATAAAGATCTTAAAAATGTCACTTTGAGCGGACATAGCATTCCAAAATAATTACAGTATTACGGTGTGATTACTCTATAATAATTTTGGCTCATAGCTGGAGAGGATTTGTTTTGGTTCACAAGTTTGTGGCTCAAGTTCTCCACCAATTTACCCCAGTGTTTCATAATTTTAATTGCGAGAGAGAAGCGCTCGGTTACCAGTTCTAAAATTTTTCTTTTTTACTACCGCCAAACTTGGATTCCAAAAAGCTGAGAAAACAGTGCGTCTCAGAATTGAAGGCATGTTGGAAGCAAAATATTTTTCGAATTTTTTGTTTACCCACAGTTATTTTTCCCATAGGCCATAGACGGCTGCACCACAACTGTTTCCACGTGAGAACTCCGCCTATTATAAGTTTGACCATTTTTCACCTATTCTGAAACCCACTCGGCGAAAAATATCACTAAAAAATCCCAATACGAAGCTGAGTTAAACAGAAAAAATTATTATTTTATACGAAGATAAACATGGTAATAAGAGTTGGAAGTGCGGTCGAATTCTATATAATTATAAGAGTAAATATTTTTCAGATGCTGTATATTTTACGTTTTGTTTTTTTCTTGGGTTTTACATTAATAATGCAAACAATTTTTTTTGTTTATTTATTAACTTCAAAAGTTAAAGATGCGTCTTAGAATCCCAGTTTTACGACATTATAAATTATAAAAGTTTTTAATTAATATTTTGAGACACAAAACTCTTATAATTTTCTAACTTCTGTACATGCGCTCCGCAAATTATATACATTATAAAACAAACACGTTCTAATTACAATTATTTGAAGCGAATATTACGCCCAGACCTTCTCTTTTGCGTCCTAGATACGCTCGCCGGGAAACGGGACATAAAATGAAAAGACGCAAATTGAATAACAGTTTACCATAGGAAAGCGTGTAAATAACGAAAGATAGGCTTCTATTTCCTACCAATAGATTTTCTTATTTTTTTAAAATACTAATGAATATGGTATAAAATATAAGTTAGAAATATGGGTCGAAATAAAAATTTATAAACAATCGACTTTATGTTGAAAAAAGTTAATAAAAGTTTTTTATAAAAAAGCAACAATGTCTTTAAAAAAAATAATAAAAAAAAACTGACAAAAATGCAACTTCGATATTACGTTTTATCAACAAAATAATAATTATTATAAAGGAGGGAAAAAAAAACAAGCACAAAATTAAATTTTCATTTCACGTTTTAATTACAAAATGTGCCATCGCGGATAATAATAATAATATTACATTAAGAGTGTTGCAAAATGACCTCTCCGCGATCATGAGCACCTCAAAATTAAAATTTCAAATTCTTCGCCTCTTTCTCTCTCTCACTATCATCTAAAAATAAATCCGAAATAATAATGATAATTTTGAAGCTTGTTTTAATTTCAATTTTTCAGCTAATGACGTTGTTAGCTAATCAACGCACACGTAATTACAAATGAGATAAATCAACCTCGCCCTGTTTTTTTTTTTTTTCGTTAATTAATTTAGATGGAAAAGAATAAGAAGAGAAGAAAAAACTGCAACTCGGAACGAAAATAAAAATGTCAACTTCTAATAATAATAATAATAATTATCGGCGCCACTTTCAACACCGTTTAACGTTTCTCCCTATAACATCTACCTATATCCGAATGACGTCACCGGTCCGATTGTTTCTATCGTTGGGAATTGGGTAGGAAGAAAAATAAATAAAAAAAGATGAGAGTTCATAAAAAAGCTTGAAAATGGCAGCGAAGTAAAAATGTGCATCGCGTTCATTTTGAAAGATGGATCCGTGGGGAACATTCTCATCTGCAGCAGAAGTGAGTGAGCGAGCGAGAGAGAGAGAGAAAGAGAGATGGAAGAATCCATCAATTGAAACTGCTTTCCAAAAATTTGCATATATCCGTCTACCGCTATTACTACTACTACAGTCAGTGTAGTTTTCATATTTCCCACAAGGATTTCCCTTTTTCCCGCGCTCGAAACGACCTCAGTCGAAAACGTTTCCATAAAAATACATCCATCTACACACACGCGCGCGAATGAATCACTCGGCCGAGCAGGCGTCAGACTATTCGGGCGAGTTTGCTTTTCATTCCTAATGAGCGAATATTAACAAACAAAAATATTTAGATTTTTATCATAATGTAAAACGGTGCCTTGAAATGTTATCACCAAGCTTTTAAATAATTTTATTGTCTCTATATTTTAAAATTTTTTGATCAAAAATAGAACAATTTCGTACCTACACACTCCAAAAATAACGAGATACTATTGATGCCAATTTGATCGATCCGGGTCGGTTTAAAATCCGGGTAGTTTACCAGGAGTTTTACCAGGTAGTTTTCCGGGTAAATTACCAGGAGAGATCACGGTGCTTATCTCCGGAAAATACGTCACGAATTTATAGTGTAAGGGACTTGATATCTAAGCGCAGTATCTTTGATCGACCGAGTTGTTCTTTTCTTAACGCGAGTGGAAACGCCGCTTTAAGAAAATGGCATATTCGTTGTACACATAAACTCTTCTAATATTTTTCATATCAGCCAATAGAAAGATGACAAAATGCTAAAAATGGCTCCTCCTTTCTATGATCCTCTTTCCCGCTTGTCTGAACTTTATTTTACCCGCCCGCCGCCGCCCTTTGCCTCCCACATCATCCTTACGGGGTAGGTGGAGATGAGATTGGGGGGGGGGAGAACAGAAGATGATGACGAGTGGAGGAGTCTCACCCACACACCTCCACTAGATAATATGGTAATTAATTTCACTCCTAATTTAATATGTTCGCATGCGTGACAGGCAGCAGCCAGTGTGTGCCATTCTTTCAGCGGCACAAAGACGCTCGCTCGATTCCTCTCTCTCTTCCATTACGCCTACGAAAACCTTTTCATTTCCACTCTCTGTGTCTTACATTTATTACGACTTAACAATCGCGATACACCTTTTTTTTTTTCTTTCTTTTCCCCATGAAACTCATCTATAAACCCGGTGCTAGATTAGCGAGCGGCGAACCCTGGATGAAAATCGGTAATTGGCAAAACGTGGCGACACCTACAACCGCACCATCCAATTTCTGCTGCTCACAATACAGGAACCGCAGAAAAAATTTTTTTTTTCTCTAAAACGAAACGGCTGCGGGCCAAATAAAGGTATTGATAAAAATCGAAATGAGACTTTATTTTTTCGAGGCAAAAAAAAAAAGAAAAGAAAGGGGGGAGAGAGAAATCGATAACCGCTATATGCAAATCAAAGTAAAGACGCGCGCATCATCCAATAGCCTAAACAAAGATGTACAGTATTAAAGAAAACAAAATATTATTATGATTGATACCGTGGCTAAATGACTTTTGGAGATAAAAATGAATATTTTATCTTGATTTAATAAAAAAAAAAAAAGAAAGCATTCTTAAAAGCTTATTTTAAAGTAGAAGCAATTTTTTTTTTACTTTACACTGTATTTGTAAATAATAATTTTTGTTTTTCTCCATCTTCTTAGTATATTTTTTTTAAATATATATTTGTATACATCGACTTTTTTGAAGTAGTCTTCGTCAGAGAAACACTCGCAATAAATAATTTTCCACTCTCACTACGGAATAAAAATTCTCGAAAACAAAAAAACGCGAACAGTAAGAATTAGAACATTTTTTGTTTCTCTCCTTTAAAAATTACGTTCGGAATATAGAAAAAGCTGGGGGAAGAGAAAAATCAATAATAGAATCAGTCAACAAAAATAACGTTAAGTTTTATCAAGAAATTCCTTAAATAAATAATAACATTAAAGAAAAAATCTAAACTATAGATTTAAGTTGTAAATCATTTTTGAAAATTCAGGAACTGACGATCTGCGACCACTGTGTCTACTTTTTAACCCTCAAAATTCATCCTTTTGCTATTGAATCTCTTAAATTAATTACCACGTGAAACCCCGCATTTTCGCAAAATTATGCATCTTTAAAGCTTATAAATTAGCAATAAATTTTCAATGTTTGAAAATTGTTTTCTTTTAGATTTCGGTTTATCTATTATTATTATTTTAATAATATTTTGATGTCGAAAATTGCTATAGTGTCAAAACGTCCTTCTGAAATTTACATGGTTTCTTATGAAAACCCAATTACCATTATGAATCTTATTTTTAGACAAATTTAAGATTCAAAGAGTGTATTCTTTTAAAATCTAGTTATAAATGTAGATTTACAATTTATGTAATTTATTCAAAAACAAAACTAGAATATACATAAAAACCGAAAATGCATTAACCAAACATGATTTTTCCCCTTCAAATAATAATAATACAAAAGCACAGTACATGTACTTTTAAAATTGTAATAAGAACACAATTATCATTTTAATATTGTTTGCTTACCCAGAAATATTTGCAAGTCATCAAAGATTTTTTTTCTAAACCGTTGGAACTTTAAAATAAAATAAAAAAGAACTCTAGCTCTTTTTAAAGTGGATCCATAGAATAATAATTCTTAAACCAATTACATAAAACACTTTTCCAAACTATTCTAGGTTAGGATGACAATACTTTTCCATCATTCCATCATCATCACCATAATAACAGAAAGTACAATGCACTTGTACGGAGGTAATCCCTAAACAATGTCCCCACTGTTAACTGTGTAAAAAATGCTACTTGAGACATTCCCCCCTTTCAAAACCAACTAATGCTTATTACATTCAACCTTTCTCTATTTTTTATTATTCACTTTCTAAACTTACGGTATTTTTTTTTTTTTTCTTTTTGCTGTTTAAACTGTTTAATTGTATAAAGAATATTCCCGACAATACAAAAAAAAAGTAAGGTGCTGTTAAATTACCCTTGCTAATGGCCCATCACGCCTAACCTATTGAAAATAAACTTGCACATTCATGGTCCACGTGTCCGCCATTCTCTTTCCCTTTTCTCTTCTTTTTTTTATCTTTTCTCCTATACTTTTAACTCAGCTGCTTTGCTTAAATACCCCTGATTGATTCCAGATTGAATGGGCGGCCCTTGTTTGTGTGTCTGACACTTTTCCACACAATGGCGCTCTTCTCGCTCGTCTACATCGGTTTGTTACATTGTTACTTGTGTACTTTAGGTAGTGAGCGAGTGAGTGAGGGAGGCGACACGCATGGTGACGGTGCACAATACGCTTTTCTCTCTACACGTAGATTCCGAAAAAACGCAATGGTAACAGCAGACGTCAATTCAGTTATCCTCCATGACGTCATCATTTTCAAAAATAAAAAAAAAAAACTTTTAAAAAAGAGCTATAATAAAATATCGTAATCGTTCAACGTTTTTCATTCAGCACGCTTTAGCCTTTCGTTCGTTCACTCCTACATCCTTCATTAGCATAATATAAAAAGAATGAGTTGAAAAATGAAAATAACAAAAAAAAAAAAAGTCAAGTTTGCCGCGCTCGTTTAACGCATTATAATTACGCTTTCTGCCGATTAATTCCCTATTGATACGAGGTGTGTATTAGTAAGAGTGCAACAAGTGACGGTGTGGGTTAGCTCATCGTCGGTAGATAAATATACTTGTATAAGAGTTTTTGGTCAGCAGGGCTGGTTACACATACACACTGTCTCATTAAAGCTCGAGTAATTAACGATTGATTAATATATTTTTTTTTTGCCTCTAATAACTAACCTTATCGATTGCCTCCGAACAATTAATTACGACGTAGTTTGACTAGTTTAGCCAACCTCGGATATAATAAATTTTTATCTTTTTTTTTTCTTCCTTCTCATCGTTTAGAAAATAGATTAATTAATAAATTTAAAAAAAAAAAAAAAATTTACAGAAGAAATTGATTTTTGTTGTTAATAATAATTTTTAGTAGTCTTTATCAAGGTCAAAAATTTGACCTTAATCGTCCATATTTTTTTTTTTCTTTTTATAATTTTTCCAGTTTAACAATTTAATGCACTATATCTATAAGCAATTGTTCTCGATGCTTGACTTTTCTAGTAGAAACAAAACTACGTTAAGATAACCAAACAAAAAGAATAAAAAAAAAATAATTAACAAGAAGAAAAATAATAGCTATAAAAACTTTTTTTTTTCTTTTATAAAAAATAAATAAAAAAAAAAAAAAAAAAAAAAGCGAAAAAGAGACTAGTTAGCCTTGACATTGTCAAAATGATAAAAATGGCAATTAACCAAATATGTGAGTGAGTGAGAGGAGCTTCGACTAAGCCAAACTCGCCAAACAACAACAGCCAAAGCAATAGCTCGAGAATATAGTTGAATTGAGAAAAATGAACGAGTACGATAATAACTAAAATTCAAATTAAGAAAAAAAAAAAAAAGAAAATTCGAATGAAATCTAAAAATAGGCCAATGCACGTACATAACAAAATTTTCAATGGCAAAAATGATTGGAAAATAACAGATAATTCAACGTTTATCCTCGAGTTTTTGAATAGAAAGTATTCAAAAAAAACCCCAAACACCTGCTTCATTCCACCACACACTTTTTTTTTTTTGTATTTTAATAAGCAACGCTAACTAGTATTTAGCCAAACTTTACGATTATTAACAGATGTATTTTTGGCGAGGATATTTATCGTCTATCGATTTCATTTAATATCCAAAAATAATAAAAACAATGCCAGGAAAACATTTCTAACGAGACCGATAATTTTGCATCTACTGTATTTTTAGCTTTTAATTATTACTGGAGTATCAAAGTAACGTTCTCGATAGCAACAACAACAAAAAAATCCCACGTATCGGTACAATTTGTGAACCAAAGCTAATATTTTTTAAAAATAAAATAACGAAAAATTAAACAGGAAGAAAATTATTTGAATAATAAACAAATATTTTTAATCAGTTATTTAAAAACTTCTAAATTTTTTTATTACTTCATCTCACTTATACTAATCATATTGGCGATTTACATTCATTCGAAGTTAATCAACACAAAATGTTTTTTTAATAAAAATAGGTATATTCACACTTTATTTGGTTATTAAATATCATTAATTTAATGCATTACAGTAAAACCCAATACCGAGACTACCGTTGGAACCGACTTAAAGTGATCTTCAAACCGGACTGCTTTTCAAAATACGAGTATGCTGCCGGTATTAACATTTATAATTTTATGATTAAGTGTTTTTAACTAAAATTCTACTACTAGAAATTTTAATCAAGTGCAGTACAGTATTCAAAAATCTTATCTATTCATCCGTGAGTCTTCGATGGTCTTCAAATTGAGACCGACCCTTCTTTGAAAATGAGATTTAATATGGGTAGCCACGGTCTTGCAGAAGAAGTGATCAGCTTTGGGGTGGGATCATTAACATGGGAAAATCGGAAAGACGTAATTAAAGTAGTCTTCATTGGGTGGTGGTCTAGCTGAGAGATTCACTGAATAGAGAAATAAGATAAAAAAAAAAAAAAATTTTCGAAGTTATTCCCAAAATAAAAAAAAAAAAAAAAATTTAAGGATAATTAATTTCATAAACATGATTTAATTTTAGCTTCCACCGCCTTTCGACTGACGTATCTCGTGACATTCCCAAGCCGCCACCTTACAATCGTAACCCGATAAAAGCCTTAAATATTTCGAAACATAAAACGCCCATTAAATAAGGTGGAATATCAAGGCTACGGAGTACATTTCCAATACAATATACAACGTTGTACAAAAAAAAAAATTGTTATTTTTTTTCTCGCGTTGAATTACAACCACCACAAATCTTGGAAATGAAATAGTAAATCTTATATTTTTTTTTAAAGGAAAAAAAAAAAAATTAAATCTCAACATAAACTTAAGAATTAAACGAATTGACAGATTGTAACCGCTCGATTCGATAACCCAGAGTAAATAGTGAACGAAGCGTAAAGCAGCACCCTGTAAATCAGCGCGATCAAGAGTGGCGGGAATCAGAAAAGTGTGAAAAAAAAAGGAATCATGGGATTTCTCGCATGTTGATTCCATACATTTCTTAGTCAATTTACTATCATATAGATATAAAGCGCGTTAACCCCCTCCTCCCCCCAACCCATCGCCACCTCGGATTCTCATTTTATTCGGTGTCTACGATGTCTCATAGAGAGTGAAAGAGAGAGATGTAAGAAGAAAAAAGATTCTTTTCCAATAAATACCCTTCCCCCTACTCCTCCACCGAGCCCTACCGCCCTTCTAAATCCCATACCCCCCTCCTCCCCTTTTATATATCTCTCTCTTCTCCTTGGGTATAGTTGAAAATCACGGATCACGGAATCAAAATTTAATTAAAGTATGACAATGTTCTTTCAAACGAGTGAACAAACGTTTCATACCAACTGAGCTTTGTTTCCGCTCCATTAAACACCGGAGCGAAAGTTACACGGGCGAAAATTTCTCAAACCCGGTACAGTGCTGTACCGAGTGTTCCCCCCCTCTCTTACTCAAACCTAAGCCCTCCCCCCCCCCCATACCCTCTCTCCATCCTTTTTACATCTCCATTTTCGTTCTTCACTTCATTCGCCTCGTGAATCTTCTTGACTTGGCGAGATCCAAATTATGAAAATTCAATTAGACTAGAATTTATTATACCGAACTTAGGCTTACAATCATCCGATAAATAAATTATTACAACAGCAGCGCGATGAATAGAGCTTTATTAGAACAGCCAAAAAAATTTTCAGGGCGAAAACGCGGTCAATAATAAAATTAATATTTCTATCAATAAGGGAGAATTAATTAATTTTCTCTTTTTGCATTGACCTCTACGACGCGAAAAGCAATTAAGCTAATTAGCTGAGATAAAAGTCAGATTGAAATACAAGTTATGCAAATTCAAATTGCCAAGTAAATTTTTTTTTTATGTATATTAATTTATCATACCTGAAGCATAAACCATTTAAATTTCTATCGAAATACGCCTCGGTAAATATCAAAAAATGTGTAAAAAAGGCGGAGTTATGTTTTTTTTAATGTGTTGAGTTACCCCATTAAACTCAAAAATTATAATTATTATTAAAAAGTCGTATTTTTAAATTAATTGAAAACCGATATAATTGTATCGTATATTAATTAACTTTTAATTAATTACCAGTAATATTTTATTTTTAAATGACAATTTTAATGATTATTGTTATTAATTAAAATTGTCGTTCTAAATTTAAAAATAAAATTTATTTTTATCTTTGTTTTGAATTAAATTTAACAATAAAATTTAAGCTACCGTAAATTTAATTTTCCCACTTACATATTTTTTAAATGAGTAAAACTGACTAATTAAAAATGTCGTTTCTACTCGTTCATAAAAAAGAGCAAACATTGAAATTTTGAAGTTGCTTCGTTTTTGCCCCAAATTCAGTTAAAAATGCTTTTTTTTAAAAAGCTAATAAATTCAACAAACACCAAATAATTGTGTACGAGTAGACTGGTTTATTAATAAAGCTCAAAACAAAACTGCAAAATAAATTTAATTTCCTATACCCTAATTTTTATTTCTAATTTTAAAAAAATCTTTAAACTTCCTTAAAAAAAAAAATCTAACACTATTTTTTAATTTTATTGAATAACTTAAAAACTAAAATCCACAGTTTCATACATTTTGCACCAATTTATACAACATCTGTTCATCTATAAAGAAAACCCTTCAACTCCAAAAAAATAAATTTATGCATAAAATTTTAAAACGATGAAGAAAAATAATAAAAACCAGTAAAATGTTAATTACAGTAGTCATATTCATATCACAAAACAAACAAAAAAAATACAGCCCGCACAGTAAAATCAGCCTATACAAATAATGTACCACCCTATGTACAAATAATCAATGTACGAATTAATCGTAAAAAAAATTCCTTATTTATTCTTTTTTATTTTCCTTAGCTGCTGTATTATTTTTAATTACAAAGAGGGCGTTTGTTATTATTATTATTATTACTTTTTATTTATTTATTATATTTGGAGATGCATGTTCCGAATAGGCTTACGAGGACAGAATATTCCGAATGTAATGGTAGGTTGTAAAGATATACAAATAACTGTTCTCTGATTACTCCAAGCGAATAAATTTTCTTTTAACACGTTGTTTTTTTTTTCCTATCTATCTCTCGCTCTCTCTCTCTCTCTATCTATTCTTCTGCTCGCGTTTCGTTCGTTCGTTTTCAATCGAACCTCGCGTTTTGACGTTTGCGTGACGAGAACAATCGGATGTGGGAGGGCTAATTAATGTTGCCGAACCTTCATAATTAGCATGTATCTCACATCTTATTGGCTGATAATGGTAGCAAAAAAGAGGCGTGAACATCTTTGTGTCAACAACAAACACACCGTGCAACCATCTTGTGCAAACATAATTGCATGCCGAATTTATCTCCCCGCTTTTATATTATAATATACGTGTATACTGTGTATTTGGAGTATTATATTATTGTTAACTCGTCTTCCATCGCTCGCTTATACATCCGAAATGCAACCTACAATGTGACGATCGAGTGCGAATTATCATCCTTAACCATTGTTTTCTTTCTATTCGCTTATTTGCTGCATTTTATGACCCTTTTCCCAGCCTTGGTCACCGAAAACTAAAATAAACAACCGCTCGTACTCAAGGTAAACCGTAGTAAAAATTGAAAAAGGAATTGTAGCTTTTAAAAAAAAAACCCAACTTGTTAAAAAAATCAAAATTGATTACATTAATACAATAGAATTCGGTTATTACGACATATTTGAACATTTGATGACGCCACATCCAATCCTTGTTGTATTCGAGTAAGCTAAAAAAAAAATATATTGTTCTGACTTTTTTGACGCTATAACCGAGATTAACGTGTTTTCTTGACGCAATAACCGGAGAAAATATTACGATATATTAAAATTGAAATTTCTTATTTCGAATTCTATGAATCAATATCGTGCTTAAAATAAAATTTAATTTTAAAAATCCAAGTCTTAAAAATTATATTTCAAAGGTATCAAAAACTCAGATAAATACAGAGTTTAACCATACCATCATCTGCCTTAATAGAGTAACCAACGCAAATCTTAATAATTATCAGCTCATCTTGATGGAACGGATTAAGCGTATTTGCGTTAATTATCTCGAGAGAGCTCGGCGCATTTCAAAATACCCGTACACTCCAGCAGGACCGCGCTCGCCAATTATTCATCTCCTCAACGTTTGATAATAATTATTACTCAATTTCCAAAACTTTTCTCCACGCGCAAGTAAGTAAGCAAACTTGCACTTAAAATTAATATACATAAAAAAAAAACGCAACGTGAAAGAGAGAGAGAAAGTGCGCGCGCCTCTTTAATCTTTCGGTGCTTTGAACGTTATCTCAACGCCACGCAAGTTCAGCGTCTTCTATCGGCTCCATTCGACAATACACACATCGACGTTTTGTGGTAGAAACGAAGACCTAGTAATTATCATATAAATTAGTCTATTTAAAAAAGGAGGAGAGAGAGTGTATGTGTACTCTGCTGGTGAATAGAAGCTGGAGAAAGAGTGAGTGAGGGGAGGGGGGGGGGGAAGATAGATGGAGGAGTGAAATTCCTCAGTGGTTTACAGCTGACTCAACGAAATTAGAATCAACCGTTTCTAGTTCACAATTTTCCAACCGACGTAAACAAATCGACGTCACTCAAAAAAACACCGAATAATATATTATAAATAAAAAAAAGAAGAGAAAGATCCGCTGTCAACTTACACGTCACAGCATCTGATTCGCCAAGAGACAGCAGAAAAAAAAATTTAAGAAAAACTCTCTTTTGTCGTTTTACCGGTCCCCAAAGCTTTCACTACTCTCCCTATTCCAATCTCCTCATTCATTACATAAACGTCTGCTATTAAAAAAAAAAAATACGTTTTGGCGTTAAATCGCTAACAGCTAACGCGAATATACGCACACTTCCGTATCGTTATGCACGTACGTCGAATTTTATAGCCACTACGATAAACAAGAAAAATAAGCAGAAGAAGAAGAAAAAAAAAAGTTGATGTTTCTTTTCGGAAGAAGCAGAAAAAAATATATTTTAAATACATTGTGACCCGCTTAATTCGTTACTCCATAGACTGAATATTAAAAATATTATGGGCCTCTGGAGAACATTTCAATAATTAAAATTTGGTGGGGGTTTTTTTTTTTAATTTAAAAGAAATGTTTATTTTTAAGTGCTCGCAATTATATAATTGAGAAACTGGTAAAATGTTACGTGTAGTTTCAATTTATTCTTGGGATAAAAACGCATAAAAATTAATAAATGCTGCTTTATGATACAAAAATAACATGGCTCGTAAATTTACACGTCTATAGTAAATTTTTTCGTAAAAAAAAAAAAACAGAAAACATGACCAATTTAATCCTACTTTATTACTGTAAATGTTGAAGTTAAAACTCTTATAGTAATAATAATTATTATTAAAATAAATACTGGGTAGTTAAATAACAGGAAACAAGCGTTACTTACATTATTACGACAACTTCTTTGAAATACATGTAGCAGTTTCTAAGTTTACATTTAATTTTGTTTAGTTTTTTTTTTCTTTTTTTTTTTTCAAAATTAAAAAGTAGCCTATACACCGAAGCCTCGCTTTAAATCGTAAAAAACATTCCCAAAAAATGCGATGTAAAACGAACTGATGCAAAGTGAATAACGATTTACATAGGAAAATATGTAATAACAATTTTACCTTTTTCTCACAAAAAAAAAAATAAATAAATAAGTCTAAAAAAACTTACAAATATTAGAAATAATGTGGGTCACATAAAATTGTGTTTTAAAAAAATACACACTTTTTATGCTTGTAAAAGTTAATAAAAAAAAACTTTTAAAAACAAAAACGAATTATTAAAAGAAGGAAACTAGACAAAATTTGCGCAACTTCGAAGATGCTAAAACCAAAATCTTAAGGTAAAAACGATGCAAAAAGAGAAAATTTGGTGACGCAAATTGAAGGTTCTGATAGTAATTTGTCATATGGAGGGGTCAGACCGCCAGGGTATAGTAAACTATTTCAAAATTATATGCGTTAAAAACAAAATATTCTCATTAAAAACGCTTAACCCAATATACTGCATAACCAAAATTATTAATAACATTTAAAACAAAAATAAAAAAACTTTCAAAAAAAAAAAAACAATAAAAAATTATAAATAATAAAAAAAAACTTAAAATTGATTTAAGGAAAAAAAAATTTTCGTCTTAGGAGAGCTTTGAGGTAGGTAAAAAATAATTGAGTAGAAGAAAATAACGATATAGTCACGACTCATTGACACGAGTCGTAATCAAGTTGTAAAACACGAAGAAGAAAGAAAAAAAAACCATTTTTTTTTCTCCCCTTCACTAATTTTATTAATAATATAAAAAAAAATCCCATTCCAAAAAAAAAATAATAAAATAAACGAGCATAATTAAACGTCATAACACTCCTCCATATAAAAACTATACCTTAAAAATATTAATTAAACTCATCTCGTTAAATATTCCCCAGATAAAACTCCACAAAGATCTTTTCTATAATATAAATCGTTTTATTTAAATTAAATGTCACTCGAGAAAAGTGATTTATTTGTTCCTAAATCACTCCTCGTCAAGACAGGGTACGCCTAATTATCGAAACGACGGCCTAAACATTATCACCCAACCTGGCAGCAATCCCCGCCGCCCGCCACAACGTCTTCCCAGTGACTTATGAGAGAATTATTAGAATTGAAAAACATGACCACACTCCAAAAAAACAGGTTGTTGAGATCGATGCTAATTTAAGCTTCACATTCATGCTATTTTGACACACATTTAACTTTTTTAAAAAAAAAAAAAAAAACCAGTTTAATGACCTAAGCAGTTAATTTAATGATTGTAAACATACACACACACCAGCAGCAGCACGATGAAAACTCAAACTGGGCGTTAAAAAAAAGAGGGAGAATAGAAAGAAAGAAGAAGAAGAAAAAAAGTAGGTTAAACCGGATGTTAGTAGCCGAGTCAAGTTCTCTTCCATCAAAATCGCATCTTCTCTAACTAGATACTCAAAAGAATCTCTTCAAACTCCTCCAACTAATCGACTACTTCCGACCTTACACCTTTTCTATCCGAAGCTTAAGCAAGTACAGTTTGCCTCTCTTCCAACACACACACACGTCCGTCCATCTTCGGAAAAGCCCCTTGCCAACAACAATATAATAATTGAAAAAAAAAATCTGATTAAATTTCTAATTAAAACAACAAACTGTGTTCGTGTATTTCGTAGTGGGGGGAGCGAATGATGGAGAGAGAGAGAGAAAAAAAAGCAACACATAGACGCACGGGAGGTCCGTCGTAAGAAAACAGCTTCGAAATGCATCAGCATGCATGCAACAACACGAATCAACGAGTGTTCACGTTATAGTTATTATTATTATTATTATGGCAAGCCGTAAGGGTCGTAATTATCTTTTCATTTTTACAACCTCCTAACGATGACCACACAGCATCCCATAAACAACTCGCCACGCCATCTCTGCCAACCAAAACGTCGAGGAAGAAATAAAAATATTTTTGTCCTCAAAATTAATTAGATCTCCAGCTAAGTGTCTATTTTTTAATTCCCCAAAAAACCTTCTCGCATCGTCGTCGTTGTTGCGAAAAATTTCGGACACGATATTAAGTACAACGCGTCAATTTGTACTTATTATCCGCGTTGCTTTATTCTCTCTTTCTCTCTCGGTTTCGGTTCGGTAGAAAATGAACGAAATAAAATTCCAATTCTACGTTTTATGTACCGTACATGGGGCTCGGTACAAAGCCTTGTTGTACAAGAGAGAGAGAGAGATTTTAAAAGGGACAGGAGAGAGAAGAAAAGTCGATTCAAAGTTGTGCACCCGTATGTATATGTACACGGTACAGTAGTAGAATAAACATTGAGAGACGAGAAAAAGAATGGAACGTTTTATTTTATGTGGTTTTCCAAAATCTTATTTACTATTCCCAAATCCACGCTTTTGGTTACGTCAAAGTCCGAAATTCGCATAAGTTATTTATTCTTTCTTTCACCCCCTCCATCCCTCTTTCTATTTGTTATTTATTTTTCAAAGAATTGCTTTCCCTCCCCTCTTTTCTTTATAAAATGTTTCCTAGCCCCGCTACAACACTCCATCTTATTTCTCCCCCCTTTCCGAGTCTGCTCATCCAAAAATATTAACGCTATTTTTATCCGATACCGGTAGGTAGAATATTATTGAAGAAATAATAATAAGAAAGAAAAAAAAACCCCGATGTGGATTCTCACAGCCTAATCACTTTTTAATTAATTGATTGTTAAAATTCGCATCGAGATTCCGTTTTAATAAGCCATTAATACAAACGTTTTATGTTCCGTTCTTCATTAAACTAACGCAAAAAGGCGATACCAATTACTAATTTATAATAATTATAGTAAAGGTGTGTAAAATGATTTTAAAAATATAACTATAAAAAATTAAAAGACCTATTTATTACTAAGAAATAATTAAATTAACCAATTAAAGCAGTATTATTCTCAATTTTATTGCGTTTGTTCTAATAGTACAGTTAATTACCAACAAGTTAAAGTACAAAATCAAGCCATAAACAAATTTAACCCGCTACATGAATTAAAGAAAGGGTTCCAAAGAGTATTTAATTAAATAATAACTAAAAATAATTTACAGTAGCCTCGATTATCCGACAAAAACGGGCCGGCAGAACGTCGGCTAAGCGAAATGTCGGATAATGACAACAAAACGACAGGAAAAATTCACTAGAATACTCCTCACATTTAAATACAGTATCAGCGATTAAGTTGCAGCTTTCATTTTCTTAAATACTAAATACAATACAATGTACTGTACTTCCATTTCTTCAAAATTCGATGATTTTTGAACGTCGGTTAACACGGAATGTTGGATAAGCAAAGCTCGGATAAACGAAACTCCACTGTATAATATAGCTTAATGAATTTGAAAATTAAAGGTGATCAAATTTGTTAAACAATATATTGTATTGAGAAACTGCTTTCAAGTTAAAAACATTTTTTAGATATAATTTTGGTAAAAAAAAAAATAAAACAATTGAAAAATAGCCACAGGTAGTTCAAAAAAAAAATAAAATAAAAGAGGGAGTTATTTATTTTTTTAGTTTCGCTATAACTTTAAAGTATATATTTTGGCGGAACAACAACTGAGGAGTGAAAAAAAATATATGTACTTGTAAAAACTATTATTTTCATACACGATAAACACCAAACGAAATAAACACTCCTATAAATTTGGGGAAGTTTTCCATCTTTCAATCTCTTATAAACTCAATTTTTTTATTTCAAACAATTTTTTTTTTCTCCTTCTCATTTTTTTTATATTTTATTTTATTTTATATTTTTTTTTTTTTGAGTGATCGACGTTCTTCGAAAAAAATCTTGACGCTAAACTGCTTTTATCTCGTCATAATTTTCGACCATCAACTCTATAATACAATTAAGCTGAAATTTAGGTTTTTTTTTTCTTTCTTCTTCTTCACTCTACCCCCCTGTTCCGACGTGCGCGCGCAGCCTTAGCGTTTAAAGTCGTACGAAGCACATTCCCCACACGTCCAACTATTCCCAACGTCAAGAAAATAATAAGAAAGAAGAAAAAAAAAACACACAGCTCCAACCTCGTCAAAATTTCTTCTACCGTTCCCAAACACGTGCTAATAACGCAGCGGTCCGGTTCATTTCCAACCGACCGAGTTGAAGAATAAAAACAAAAATAAAAAAAAATAAAGTTGCCTCCTCTAAAATCCTGTAAATACCTATTCGAACTATTTTCGGTTGAAACGAACGCAGCGCCATCATTAAAATGCTATTCGGCGATTAAATAAGAGTGTAGTTAGTGGTCGAATTCAAACCGTCATTTTATAATGTAAAAACTGTAGAGAGAGAGAGAGAAAGAGAGAGATAGAAAAAAAAATGATGAGAATTAACTTTGATGATAACGTATGAAAGCGATAGTGCTGACATCTGAGTTCGAAACCCCGTTCAACCTTAATACTAACTCGCATCCGATTTGATAATAATAATAAAATCTCGAGCAACAACAACTACAAAAAAATAGAACTAAAATTGCCATCTGGTTAGCGGAATGCTTAAAAAGCCCTTAAGAAATAAATTAGTGTCTGTGTATTAACAGAATTTTTATCTTTTAGTTAGATTATTATAAACGAAAGATTAAATTCCCCGGACAAAAAAAAAATGCATTAAATAAAAAAAAAAAAAAATAGATGAAACGGAAATGATCCGCCCTTTCATTGCGTAACATGACCAACAAAAAAAAAATTTATTATTTCTAACTTACTGCTAAATAACGTAAAACATAATATTAATCGCTAATACTGTGTTTTAATATTCCTGAGTTGTCCTAACTTTTAACAATAATTTTTTTTAAAAAGCGTCATTGGCCAAAAAGTAACATCCTTAAGGCTAAACGCCATTTCCCTTTCAAGACGTAACGTAATAATTATTATTGAAGGGAATGAGAGCGACAGAAGGATAACACACTGACGCGATGTACGCCTCCGCGTCTAATCACAATTGGAGCACAGGTGAGCTCAGTTTACCTATCAACTACAGAAAACCCAGCGTAAACAATTATTATTATCACCATTAAACGTATAAACAACCAAACTTACTTTGATACTACGGTAATTACAAACCTCGATTATCCGAGTTCATGCGAACAGAACCCAACTCGGATAAACGTAACACGTATTAAGACTTAAAAAAAACACACACATACGATACTGGTATGTGCACTTTTTAGTCGAAAATTATTTATTACTATCCATGTATATGGCTACTACCCTCTTACTTGGACTTTAGAATCCAAAGCTTTTTTTTGAGTTTTTATCCATGCTAAAAAATAGATGACACCATAACACCAAATGTGAGGACTCCGCTAGTAACCATTTTTCACATTTTAGAGCTCACTCAATGATAAATGCCATCAAAAAGACTGCATAAACATAGTTTTCTATATTTTTTTCGCGCGACTTACAATCCAAGAAAAACTAATTTTTTATTTTTCAGCATTAAAAGTATTTTTATAATTTTTTCTTCACATTAAAAACATTTCAAAATTTTGGCTCGGATAATTATCATATTCAGCACCCAAGGATAATCAGAAGTTTTACTGTAATTTTTATAGCGAATATCAATCAATATTTTCGTATTTAATATAATAATAAAAATCAATAAAATATTAAAAGTTGTCCTTAAAGCCCAATTAAAACATTAAAAAAAAATACCTCTCAAATTTACACTAACCTAATTCAAGTTAAAATAATAAAAAAAAATAACCGCTAGTTATATTTTTTATCTTTCTTCTTCCACACAACTAGATTATTACAGAAACAACTTTTGTTATCTACTACTCGTATTCATTTTATCGGTCGGTGGAGAGAGAGTGTGGTTTCGCAATGCTAGGCTCAAATCCTGTTCAAACAAATTCGAGCGACAATTAATTGGTCGTTTGCCGCGCGCTTCTGACGTCAGCGACATCGGTTAGCTACGATAAAACGTCGAGTCGATCGCCTTCCAAAATGATCTCTTATTTCTCTCCGGGTTCGTAGTTGTCAGCGCGTTTGAGAAACGATCAGAGATGTGAAAGATATACCATCACCCAACGTACGATGAGCGAGCAAGTCCACTGAGGGACCTAGCCATGACTCCCGAGCCCGGGAAGGTGTCGCAAACCTGGCCAAACGAGTTTCGTTACAGGGTCGGATATCAAAAACAAAACGCGCGCGCCAACAAAAAAAAAAGTTGCTTGTCCTCAGATTTTTTTTTATATTATTACTACTACTATTATTTTTATTATAACTCGAAAATAAACAACATTCAAATTCGTAGCCTTGCTCAAATATTTCAACTCCGTGACGTCACCCGAGCGGAGATACGTCAACAGCCCCGAAATATTTTCCTCGGATAACGTAGAAAACCGAGGCTTCAGAAATTCTTTTTATTTTAACTTTTCACGTTGTTCCGTCTGAAGGAACGTTTTGATAAGGCAACGTGTTCACTCACGTGACCCTATGAAGTTGTACACACGCACTCCAAAGCTATAAAAGCCGACTTTGCAGTACATATCGTAGATACACATCTTTTTTTTTTCCTTCTTTCTATCATGGTATTTTTTTTTTTTATCTTAAACACAATTTTATTTTTCGTTAACGAGCACGTACAAATGACCAGGGAAAACAACAAAAAAGTGACATTAAATAAATTGTTTTTTTTATATATAATATTTTGGATTCCCTCTCAGTTTCAAACATCTTTTCCCACACAATCTCAAGAGTTTTTGGGAAAAGTTCCAAAACAACAAATTATTAATTTCTAAAATGACATAAAAAAAAAATAATCGTTTCACGAAGAACGATAATTAACGAAAATGCGTCAATTTCTTTTTTTTTTTTTTTCTTTTAAATTTTCGCAAATAAAAAATTTTTTTTTTGTTTTTAATAAAATTTAAAATATCGTGGTAGCCTCAAAAGATAAAGAAAAATATAAAAAGTCCTTGACAATAATCTTATCAAAAAGATCTATTATTAATACGTATAAATTACAGAGCCGTGGCACAAACCGCCATTTCATTTTTACAGCATTTTTCAAAAGGCTCAAAATGTTGCTCAAGTTTCATACTTAAAAAGAAAAATACTCTTTAAACATTAAAAATTTTATACTTTTGCCTCAGAGGCAATTTTTACGTACGAAAAAAAAAAGTATTATGATCTTAATTTGATCTGCTCTTATTATTATTTTTCTTCTTCTAAAAATAAGACACGAGTTCCCTCGATTTAAAATGACAACTTGACTTTTAGAAAAAAGCCTCAAACATAATTAACGTAAGATGAGAAAGTGGCAAATGCAATATCTCGGCGATGTCAGCGACACCTGTCTGCTAATGCAAAATTATCGCCCAAAAATTTAATGAAGTCCCTCATTTTTTTTTTCATCTTATGTAAAGAAGGACGAACACCATTATTAAGCGGTTATTTAAAATTTTCACCGTGAAAACAGCGACTAACATGAGTACGAAGACGTGTATGATGTACCGGTTGGAACGTACTTAATTGGAACTTTTGGTAGTAGGGAGAAACAAAAAAATTGCAGCTGCTTAGTTGGAGATAAAAGCCAAGTGAGATAGTGAAGGTGTTATGAATAACGTGAGATACAAATGTTCAAAAAATAAAAAAAAAAATCTGTTACGTTATTTAATTAAATAACAAAATGGGAAGATATATAATTGCTATTATTATCTTAAAAAATTTTAAATAACAGATTTTAAAGAGCTGACGTCAACAGGAAGTTTTGTGCGCTGCAGAAAAATTACGTAATAAAAGACTTCCCCACCGCACATTATTATTTTTAGTTAAAAATTTGCGCCGGGCAAGAAAAAAAAATATATTTTTTTTAGCTATTTAAGTAGACAACGTGGTTAGCTACATTGACCTCGCGCTTTTATCTTCTACGAGTTCACGTGTCAAATTTGTAGAAGAAAAAAATAATAATAAAATGAAGAAAACAAAAAAAAAAAAAAAGCTGACTCCAGCCAATAGAAATTTGCTTAAAAAACCTCCATAATTTTCATAAAAATTTCCATGTAAAAACCAATGTTCTTAATTAAAAAAAATACTTCCGATACATCTCGCCTACTGATATACACAATCGGATTAACGGTGATAAAAAAAGATTACTTTCTTTAATAATTAAAATCTCCAAAAAAAAAAAATCGTCACACTCCATAAAACTTTTAACTAACTACCAAAAATTTAATATTTAATTAACTTTTCAAAATTTGAAGGAGGAAAAACACAACAACTACATTTTTATAAACCCACTTTATTTTTTTTCTAATTACATTAAAATGTCTTTATTTTTGTTAATTTTTTTTTTTTTTTAAAGCTTCACAGATATTCTTGGCCTACTTAAAATTTTTTTTTTTTTTGATTTTATATTTTGACTTAAAGGAAAAATCGTCTCAGTAGATAAGAACCTCAGGCTACAATTTTGAATATCGAAGCTTAATAATAAACCTTCTTTCGCGCCACAGACAACGACTGCCTTCCATGCAAATTCAACCAGGCAAAAAAAAAAAATAATAAATATAGCCATATATTAATTTTTCTTTAAAAAAAATAAATAAATAAATAAAATAAAAAAAAATACGCGATTTTATACTGTATATAAAAGTTGTGTTGACCCTGCTGCTAGTTTAAAGGTAAAGCATTCCCATTCTCCGCCGTCGCTTAAAATTAAGCCAAAGGCTATAATTTTTCTACTTTTAGTCAAAAAAAAAAAAAAAAAAAAAAAAAAACCCACAACACAAATTTCTATTTTCATAAAAAATTATTTAAAAATCGAGTTTAGACCTACAATATTCAGTGAAGATAAAAATTAATTACCATTATACATAAATTCATTCATCAAAATTTTTTCTCCCAAATTATAAATAGAGAAGAGAGGAATAGAATCGGTAAATTTGAAACTGGTTAAACCAAAAATATTATATATAAGAAAAAAAGACAAGTATGACAAGTTTCTACTTAAATAATAATCAAAAAAATTCAAAGTCGTTTAAAGTTGTTATAAGAGTAATTTTGACATGGAATTAAGGAAATATTATAAGGGAGAAAAAATCAAAGAGATAACTACATGACAACTATGACGTGTAACATCTGATGTGATATCGAAACGTCAAATAAAAAAAACCCCTCCATATCTCAAACGAGTTTTCTCCCCTCAAATTGCTCTATTGTGCTCTCAAAGTCTAATATTAGAATTTTCGTTATATTATACTAGGCCCCCCCTCCATTAAAAAGCTTCTAGTAGAACGATACATCTTCCCATCTCTCGCCAACTTTTCAACTTCCTCATTTTTGCATCTCAGCTCAACAATGTTTTTTTTTTTAATCTTTTCTCGCAAATATTTCCGATAGCAATTTAAAATTCGCTCCACACTCCGTTTAATCAAAATAAAAAGCTAGACAAAAAATAAATAAATAAATAAATAAAACACCCGTTAAGTGTATATCAACTACCTTTATAGTGTTCCTGTAAATTAAAACCTTTTAATAAAACTAATAAAAACAACAACAACTAGCTTATTTCCTATATAATACCTTTGAATAGTACTCGCTAGATCGTTTTTTTTTCTCTCCCCAGCCTATCGCGACGAAAATCATTGATTTACCTAAGAGTATTACAGTGGTTGAGAGCTGTAAACTTACTCGAGCAAATTTTACAACAACGAAATAAAAATGTATACTGTACAAAAAAAAAAAAAAAACTAAGAAAGGAAAAAAAAATATATATCGAAACTTTAAAAACCTACTATAAAAGTTAAAGAGGGAACTGAAGTTAGTGTTGGTTACTTAATCTAACGTTTGATCATTTCAGGGTGGAGCGCATTTAAAAAGGAATGACCCGGTGAGAAATAGTCCCACCCTCAAAACAAAAAATTCTGTTAATAATAATAACAGTAATAATAAAATAAATACAAAAAACTACGAGTTAATTCCGTCGCCAAAAATAAGACAACGACGTGTGGATAAATAACAATTAAAAAAAAATAATAATAATAATTTAATTGCTAGTACCTGTAATTATTTTTTTAGAGAAATGTAGTACCACAAATTTATTTTTAAAAAAATAATAATAATAATGGACTGGTTATGTACACGCTTTTCGTTAAAAACTTGATATACAAGTCAAAATCAAAATAAATATTTAAAAAAGCGGGGATTATTTATTTTTTTTTTAAATAATCCTTAGACAAGTAATAAATGAATAAGCTTCGTGAATTATGTTTAAAGCATACTGACCCAAATGCTTAACGGTGTTAAATTAGCATATACGCACCGAACGTCGCCAAACTAAATCATCGCTTAATAAACTAATGCAACGGTAAACATTGAAATACGACCTCGATGAAATAATTTTTATTCTTAAAATAAAATTGCCTAGAAAAATATTAACTATACGGTTAACCAGTAATTAGTGATCGTTAGTTAAAAATTGTTTAACTAAAAACGCATGAAAATCAATCTTCGAATTTCGCTCGTACACATTAAAAATGAAAGATAATTAATTTGTTTTTTTTTTTGGTACCCGAAAATTCAAAATTAAAATTCGCCTTATTAAACAATTAATAAAAACGAGAGGGAGAGAGAGAGAGAGAGATTTACTGTTAATTTCAGATTAATAAATATATCTTTCGTGTTAGTCTAGCATTTAATATGCGTGACAAAGACTTGTTATTACGTGCAAATTCATTGTTTAGCGCTACTGACAACACCTATCCGTGTTCGCTGTGTGTACACGTTCACGCCCAATTCAACCTGTGTTTTTCCCTATATTCACTACGCACTTTTCAATAATATTTTTACCTCAAAAAAAAAAAAAATATGTATACACATATACTTTATATACCTTAACTCTCTTAAAAAAATTTAATTAAATCGTAATACAACAAAAAAAAAATCATAATAATAATGTCTTCTCTTCCCGTTATTATTATTACAGTACCGTTAACACGTACGTTGACAATTCAAAACGAATTTATTCGTCTAATACCCCCCTCCAAAAAAAAAAAAAAAACTTTTAATACGCATCCCATTAATCCCACTGTTTGTATCTGATACGCCGAGTTTATTTACTACAAAAAGAAAGAAGATTAAAAAAAAAAAATTGTTGAAGAAAATAACATTTACGCCCAACCTAACTTACACGTCCACCTGGTGGTAAACTCAAAAACGTTGGTTTGGTGGCCCCCACCTCTGTAAAATTAGTAACGAAGGAGATACGCGGAGAGAGAGATAGAAGAAGAAAAAGAAAAAAAAATGTAGTTGAATAGAACAGGTGCACGTGGATACATTATAAAAATACCTGCACATGCGCGTATAGACTGGATTCGGAGAGCGAGTCCGTGACAAGAAAACACACACAAAGTGGTCGTCGCTGTAGCCAAAAAGTTAGGGTTACTCCCTCCAAATCTCCTCATTTTCACTTTATACTTTTTTTTTTTTTTTTTAACAAAACCCAAATTCTCATCTCCGCCCCTCAACAATTCGCCTTGAATATAAGAAAGAAAAAAAAAATCAACTCTTAAAATAAAAATAAAAGGGGAGAGGAGCACTCTTATTAACCGCGTAAAAGTAATTTTATACGTGTTGAACACAAAATTTACGTTAACAATTCTTTTCCTCTCTCTCTCTCCCACACACCAACAACGTACGTTAAGAATACGTAACGTACCTGCCGCCTACCAACTTAAAAAAAAAATTACACTAATACCTCAACAAAATAATAAATAGCAACCAAAAAAAAAAAAAAAAAAAGGGAATGAGGCTAATTTTATTTTTTAATTTTCTATTTTTTTCTTATTTATTTTAACAATAAAATACATGTAGATGGGAAACAAATGGTTTTTTTTGTTTTGGGAGAAGCTTTTATATAGAAAGTGATATCATCCAGTGGCGTTGGATGTCGAGGCCTCCGCCACATTTCGACATTTGATTTCAGGGTGTCCCCCCTATCTATCTCTCTCGGACAAAAATATTTAACGTTTACTGAACCCACCTAATGACGTCATTATGCCCGGTGTTGGCACAGACAAACTCCCTTTCTCTTTTCACCTGTCATTAACCTGCCCCACCAAATCTCCTCAACACCTTTCCCCCCCTTCTTTCTCTATCTATCATTTTACGCGGTACATGTACTGTGCGTATTTTTTTTTTATCACATAAAAAACTAAAAAAAAAATTTTAAATTATTTCAAAAATGCTCGAATGAAACAAACCGTTTTCTTGTTAAAAATTAACTTCTACGGTCCATAAAATGCTAATTGTAACCTCGTACTTTCGCTTTAAATTTGAGAAAAATTAAATATCGCGCTATATAATACTACTGAAACGACAGCCATAATTTTGCTTCATCAAATATATTTTAGCTGCATTATTTATTTACTTATTTTCTTAATAATATACTGATTCAATTAAATTTTGACGATATCAGTCAATCGACATTTTTCAAAATCTTCTGCCTGGTATTTTTTTTTTTTTTTTCATCTATTCTTCGTGCACGCTATGTACCTGATAACCTAACCCTTTATAAATGATTGTGACGTCATTGTCCTCTCCGAGCAAAAATTAGCGCATTCGCATCTCAGGGGGGAAGAGGGGGGAGAAAAAACGTTGACCTTAATTGACCAAAAGGTATCCTATCTCTCTCTTCGATTGACCGTTGGCTTATCTGATGAACAAAATACCGCGCGAGGGCGGAAGCATTTTCTTCTTCTTCAAAAAATTAATAAATTAAATAATTGAGCACATTTAAAAACCGCTTTAATTCGTATTATTTACAGAGATACTTGCTTTTTTTTTCTCGAAAAATAAAAAAAAAAGTTTTAATAAACGCGAATGAACACTATAAATCACTGATTAGGCCACAGCAAGATCATCGTTAATAAGTTTTGAAATACGTCTACCCATAAATTAAATAAAAAACAAAATCTCAAAAAGAAAATTTCTTCGGGTTTCCATTTCTAATTTTAAATCCTATCTTTTCAAAATAACGAGTTTACACATACTGTAAGTTTCTAACTCGCAGAACTTGGGCCTCAAACAATTTTTAATAAATTACTGTATTAAAATTTTATTATTACTTTTTTTAAAGAGCTATTGTAGATCTTTAAAACGAGCATTTTAACCTCATTTGTGGTACTTTTTTTTTAAAGCAAAAATAAATATAAAATTACACCTGACCAAGTTTACTTTTTTACCCGAGCGATGTAGTCAGTCAGTAAAGATGACCGCCTATTTTCGCCATTCAAACACACACACATACATATAATATTCGAGTGTATATTATATATATCTATCTGACAGATAAAATTCGAGCAATTTTCCTATTTCTAAAACAGCGGTGTCGACACTATATAATTTACATCGTTTATATAATCACGTTTAGAAAGTAGAAAGAAAGAAAAAAAAAACAGACAGCTAAATTGTCTAAATAAACGATTCCACACCCAGCTTCAAACAAATACCTGTAGTTGAATGGAAACAACCGTCACTCACGTTGACCAACCAATTCATTGCATTTCCAAAAAACGTAAAAAAGACATTTAATATTCTCTCTAATAATTAGACAAAACGCCAACTGTTTGTGCTAATTCTCAGTAACTTAATTCGTAGATCCTAATTTTTTTTTTTTTTTTTCGAATAAAAACTAGCAAATGAAATGAGGGAAAGAGAGAAAGCGAACGTATCGACACGAAACTCGCTTCCAAAACTGAAACAAACGGGGGAATTCAACAGGTATAACTGAATAATTATCAAATTGCTAGTCTGTCCGGAAACATTAGACCAATTAGTTAGTGCAAAGCAAAAAAAAAAAATAATAATAATAAAAAAAAAAAAAAACTCCCCCGAAAAATGAATCTCAATTTCGAAGCTTGCGTCTGCCTTTTCATTAATAATTACACAGGATCTGAAAAAGCAAGCGTATAATTTTATCCCCGATGTAGGTAACATCTGGAAATCACTAAACGACCATTAAAAAAAAAAATCTTCAAAAAATTTTGTAATTTAATTTAATTTTTATAAGTTTTCATTATACACATCAAATTTTCTTTTCCCAAACTTTAAAAAAAAAAAAAATGATCGTATTAAACAGGTGGTCAACATTTATTTTAATAACCCTCAAAAATACTTTCCCCTAACTACATGTTCTGAATTTTGTAAAAAAAAATTTTTTTTAAATAATTTAAAATAGTCTACATGCTTTAAAAAATGTCTTCATCACAGAAATTATTTTTTTTCGTTCAAATTCAACTAGCTTCTCCAATAAATCAAATTTCGCCACGTACCTATCTATTTGTAGCAAAATATCACAGTTAGGATATCTTTTTGCAAATTGTTTTGTTTCTTCATTAGAACCATAAAAAAAAGCTACAAAAATTTAGATTTTTTTTACGCAAAATTCAAAATACCCGAAGGTTTAAGCATACAAAAATGGTTTTAACTTGTCTTCAATTTCATTATTCGATTTTTTCAAAATATTAAAGTTTATGAAAGTAGCAAAATATTGTTATTCCTATTCTACTGCTTATTTATTTTACCAAGAAAAATGATCGCCGCAATTTCCGAAAAAAGTACTTTGAATACCAAGCCCAAGTTCCCTCTATACGTAATATTATCTACCGTTAGAATAAAGCATCTTTTTTTAAATAATAATAATAATTGCTCCAATTATTCTGTAACAGCAATTATAAAATTTTTCTATTTTTAATAGCATAATTTCTGCTTAAAATAAATAAACGTTGCTAATAATACGTTTTCTCTAATGATTCCTACTACAATGACGCTGATAATAATGAATGAAGATGGTAATAATAATTATAATTGGGAGTCAATTGAAACGCGCTATTTAAAAAAAAAATCACCTCAAATTATTGAATTTCAAAGTTTCGTTTGCTTAAAGCGTCCCCACCCAATTCGGGTCCCCCCCCCCCGCCCGTGTGTAAAAACCAGTTTGATTGTGTTCGAAGCGGAGCCCAATCAGATGTTTGGTCTTCTTCGAGCCAGCAGTTCGGTAGCATTGAAATTGGCAGGTAGTGTCAGGTGTCAAACCAAGGACGTCCACTATATAACATTCTATTTACCCATCGTAGCTGACCTATAAAAATATTAGTCGGTGGTTTGAGCAAAAACCCCGAGCAACTACGTCAACAATTAACGTGTCAACACATAGCCAACGTTGAGTTAATTTTCCTTTCGCACCAATTTTCACGCTGTCGAAAAATATAATAATAATAATAGAAAAAAAAAACTACACGCGACTTATAACAGAGTCCGAAATAATCGAGTCAACGCGTGGTAATTAGAAATTCGATCGCAGAGGGGTAGTAGCAGTAATAGTTAATAGGACGTCAAATTTTATATTAATTAACGCCAGTGGAAGAAAAAAAAGCGTCTGTCATTTGAAATTTTAACCAAGAGTTTTCAGCCACGCCTCTCTCTCACTAATTAAGACCGGTTTCAAAAACGAGGTCTGCGAGTTACAATAACAATTATATTTTAAAAAAACAAAATTGCACGTGCTCCTCGAGTTACACGATTAATAATTGTTTCACCAAAAAAAATAATAGCTTCGAAAATAATTCAAAAATTAATCTCGTTTAGCGTTTAATTTAAAAATGAAATTTTTCATGAAATAAAATTTCATTCCATTTAAAATTTGAATAAAAAATTTATTTTAACATCATTTTTTTTTTAGGGGTTTTGAAATTTAGAATTAAAATTGATGTACACATAGCGTAATAATGAATTCAAAATCTCTCTTTTAGGCTAATTTTGATACAGTAGAACTCGATTAAAACGATGTCGAAGGAAACAAAAACCTCTTCTGACTTTCTTGACGCAATAACAGAGTTTTTTAAATACATAATACAGTACAATATTAGAGAATCACAACAAAAAATAGCGTTATAGCCGAAGTCGTTATAGCTTAATTCTACAGAATTTTCTTGTCTTTTCAAGTAAATAAATCCAATTTTTTTCCCCATTAATCATTAATTTTGCCCAGTCTCAAAAACGTTTTTGTAAATAAAAATTGAAATGAAATAAAAAACCAAACCATTTCTCTCTTAGAAAACAACCCCAATATCTAACGAAATACGGGGTAATATATCGCATTGAACCCTTTAAATCGTGCGCACTTCATAGACCAAGAACGATGTAAATACCCCAGACATAAAAAAAAAATTGCGTACCGGTACAGTAATTACAAAACGACGTTTGACATCTCAGCTTCTGCTAATTTGCTCCACAAAGGTGATTTACTCGTAACGTAGACTCGTTAATAAATCATTTGCAAAGCATGATAAAGCAAATTAAATAAATGACTTTTTTTTTAATACAGCCTTTTTTTTTTTTGCTTCTTTTTTCTTCTTCAAAGAATTAAAAAAAAAAAAAAAAAAATGTAAAAAATGCGTCATTAACCAGTTGTCCTTCACGCTACAACCACCACGTCCATCAAAATGATTTTAAAAAATATCGTCTTGACACTAACATTAATACTCTCCTACTTTTCTCCACCCCATCTCCTCCTCATTCTTTCCCTTGCCTTAGCGCAATCTCACTTCACCTCAGCTCACCTTAGCTTATCTTTCACTCCACCTTTCACTTTTCAAAAATTACAACATGCATACACATTCGCTCGGGGAGAGAAAGAAAAAAGAAGAACCAAAAAAAAAAAAAAAAAAATGGCAAGACAGGAGGAGTTAAAGTAACTGAAAACACATAGGGCGATGAGTATGTAGAAAAGAAAACGCAAAAAAAAAAAAAAAAGTTAAGTTCTTAATGAAGAAGACGAGAAAACCCCCTATTGAGAACATTTTAGAAAGTAAAGAAAAAGAATTAAGAGTTTCACAAACAAGTTAAAAGAAAATTTACAAAAAAAAAAAAAAATCACAGTCAAAAAAAAAAAAAAACTTTTTTGAGTCTCCAGAATGAATTAATATTTATTTATAGAAATCGAGAATGACGCCATCTATCTCGCTCAAAATTAATTACAAAAAAAAAAAAAAACTCTTTCGTTTGCTTTTTTTTTGTATGTACCTACAGATTTTTTTTCTTTTCATCCTTTTAACAATAATACCTTTTTTTTCTTCTTTAGATTCGTAAAATAGATCCGCGACAGGTTAACAATAGAGTAAATTAATTTACAAGACTTTTTAATTGAAGTGTCGCAGCACGTGATCGACAGAAGTGCAAATTAACTCATTAAAAAGTATTTGACACTTTTTCTCTCCCCCTCTCTCATTCATAAATCTCGATACAAATTACCATGATGTTTACCTACGCGAAAAAGTTGATATTATTAATAATTCTTCACTCAACTCATCGATCTATAGGGCGTGCAAATGCAAAACTAATCAAAATCGATAATTGAAATCGAAATTAAAAACAACTCTACATTAACGCCTTAATTAAATAAACGTAAATCTTTCACTTTCAAATACAATTTTTAAATTAAGAAAACAATTAATAATAATAATTAATATGTCATTAAAATGTTTATACGAGCTTCCTATAGTGTTACACAGCAAAATTTTAAAAATTAATTTAACGTTTTTGATTTTTTAATAATAATTATTGAACCTGTCAATAGAACGCCAAAACAAAGCTTTTTCCATTCTAACGAAAATTTTGCTTTTAAAAAAACTCGGTTAAAGTTCTGTTCTAAAAAAATAATTCTATAAAATCCAGCTTCAAGCATTTAAAGTTCGTTGATTTGCTATCATTGGTAATGGAAAATACAAGCGGATTATACGCGAAGAAATTGATCACTACATGTACGTCACCAAAATTCCCAAGAAATATTTTCCTCGTACAATTATCGAATATTAAAAATTACTTTTCTTATAAACATTTCCACCAAAACAAAAACAAATTTGTAACAGTAATTAATACGCTGTGTTGGCTTCATCATTTAAAGTAGTTAGATGAAGTAGGACAAGTAATAACCATGCCATGTCCTTACTGCAACTTTAAAACTTGAGCTGACGACACAAATAGTTAGCCTATCTTAATGCCCCGACTGACGTCAACCAGATTTACAGCTAAAACCCGATGACGTCAATAACTCGTTCAATGAAAACCATTGTTGGCTTTTATTCAAATAACATTTTCCATCCAATTGTGAACAAAAAAAAAAAAAACATTCTTCCCAACTTTATATTGCTTTTTATTTTATTTTTTATTTTAGCTGACCATATCACAAAGCGTGTACACACAAAGATACATATAAAACAGGCAGACGTATAGATCCCACCATAAACTTTCTCTTTCTCCATCTATCTATCGCTCTTTCCCGTAGATATGCAGCAGGGTGAAATGAATGAGAGAAATCATGCGTATTATACTGCATTCAACCCTTTGCAACCCATCATTACAGAGGTGGTCGCTCATAAATAATTTGCCCTCGAACAAAACCCACCATTTAGAAACACTGAAACTCCCTTTCCACCAGTTCACAACAACACACACACACAGCCGAATATATGCCTGGGAGGCATCGCAAGATTTCGGAATAGCCCATCGAACTTGCAAAATAAAGGTGTCGCGTTATTTTAAGTGCTCTTACACACGCATCAACTCTTAAATTCGTCTATTTTAGCTTCGTATAAAGACCTTTTTTTTTTTCTTTCTTAATATTAAATATAATTTTACGCTATTAAATCAAAAACTACTCTTGAGAATTGTTCATAATACCGTAAAAAAAATTTTTTTTTTTACCTAAATTAATATCAGCTTTTTTTTTTAATTGTTATAATTTAATTAGCTTCGTTTATATTTTTTCCCCCTCCGTTCTACCAACCGCGTTTAATTAATCAATAAAATAAAATTAACATAGAATTTTAGCATATTCAATTAATGAATAATTTTTACAAATATAAAACAATTATTATACTTTCAAATTATTATTGGAAATTGCTAGATTGCTCGATAAATTTATAATTTTTTAAGAGGTTACCGTCTTATGAACGCGTCAAAAAATCTCCTCTCGGTATATGGAAAAAATAGAGTTAAAGAGGTCAATCTGCGCGTTAAATAATAATAAAAAAATGGCAGGGAATAAGAAAGAAAAAAAATGTAAACACGCGTAAAACGCCCTAGAAAATCCAGTAAGAAAGGAGGCGGAATCTTCGACGGTGCTGCCTCGCCTCGGCTTACGCATTTTCACATCAACATAAAAGAGTTCTTCTAGTTCGGTCCGTTTCACATCAATCGATGCGTATTCCCGATGATCAACCTTTCTTTTGACTCCGACGTATTCACTCTCTCTCTCTCTATATATATATATTTTTTTTATTTAAAAAAAAGAAACCCTTCGGTAACAAGTGTATTTACCGATAGAAAATTTCCCTACGATATTGGTTTCGAACCCACTTGGATATCTCAACCGTTCTTCGGTAAAGACGCTAAACTGCAGGTACGATGCAATCAAACGGCAAATACCACGTAAAAAAGAAAAGAAAAAAAAAAATAATAAAAACTTTTTTTTATTATTATTATTTTAAAATCTGGCGCCAAATGTTGTCAAATAACTTGACCACCGTAAGTAGCGTTAATAAAATAAAAAAAATTTTAAAAGAGAGAAAGAGAAAAAAAAAAGTTCTGAGAGTATAAAAAAATTTAAAAAGAAATAAAACACTAAAACGTTAAGGAAATAAAATATAAAGAAGAAGAAGAAGAAGAAAAAAAATTAAGAACCCTAAAAAAGCCATAAAAACCTATCTAAGTTACTGTTAAACAAGAAATACGTAATAACAATGATACCTTTAGAAATTCAACGCTCGTAAATAATATTTTTCCTTCGTTTGCATGATAATTTCCCATTCGTTTCCGACCTCAGCACACACACACACACACGCACCATTACTAAAGTTGCTCCACAGAGATGTTTTATGTCTTATTTCAAATTTATCATCTTCATATATATATTTTTTTTATACACGCTCCACACTTACGCCTCTCTCTCTCGCCTCATCGTCTACGCGCACTCGTACGGTGGGGGGAGGATAAGTCATTAGAAAAACACTTTCTCAAAAAAAAAATATTCGTCGGCTCCCAACTCGTGTTTTTAACTTGAAATAAAACAAATCAATTTATACGCATATATAAATTTTTTTTTAAAAAAATTTACGATTCGAAATTAGATTTGATATCATTACCGAAGCTGATTATTTAATTTGCTCGCCGGGTACGGTCGAAACATTATTAATAGAACGCCTATGCACGATACACACGTGATAACAATGGGAACATGTGTAATGGGCGTTTCAAGTTCAATCAATTACAATATGTCCCTCATTTCAGACACCTTTTCGATATACCGTATATAGAAAATAATAATAATAAAAAAAAGCTGTTGTTATTGAACCCTAATAACAATGCTCTCTATTAGATGACACGCTAAAATTAATCCCTACTCCTCTAACATCAACTCCAGCTACGGTACGAATCGTCAATAAAATCGGGTTGTAAATTCCAACCTTCGAAAATTTGCTGGCAAAAATCTTTTTATTTTTAAATATTTTCTTCACTTTCACATAATAAAAAAATATATATATATGTAATTTTTCAACGCTCGTAAACATTAGTTAGTATTGCAGCGTTTTATTATTTTTTTTTTTCTTCCTTCGTCAATCTAAATAAATATTGTAAAAATTTTCGCTAACATCAACAAGAAGTTGTTTAAACAACTTAGAAGCTTATAGAAAAGTACACAGCGTATGAAAGTGAGAATTTTCACCCATCTTCATTAAACACTCAGCCTATTTAATCCCAAGCCCAGTGTACACCTCGCGATACCCCCCGCGCGAACCTTGTCCACGTTTCAAAAAAATTACTCGTAAACACAGCAGCGACACAAACAGTACGGTACTGTTTCAAAACACATTTAACACTTTTTTTTTTTCTCGCTTTTTATTATCGATGTTTCCTAATTGTCCCTTTATTTCACCTTCTAACCTCACTACCCCCCACGAGAAAGAAAAGAAGAATTGATGACGTTTTTCTAAAACGCTTAAGAAAGAAAAAAAAAAACATTTGGGGAAATTGAAACGTTTCGGAATAACTCTTTTCGACTAGTTGTTAATGTATACTGTACTGACTTATTTCAATTGTCGATAGAAAAATTTTAGATACTGAGAGTCACTTAAAACATCTTATTCTAGCAAAATGCCACAAAAAAGAAAAAGAATATTTGTGTTTTCCTAGCGACAATTAACATTAAGAAAAGTGTTAGCATAACGCCATCGCTTGAAAAACAGAAGCTACCAAAAACACACACGCACAATCCAATAAATTCAACTTAAAATGTGTTTGCAATAAACTAGCAACATCCGGCTAAGAGAATTATCTTTTCAAAATAATATTTAATCGTATAAAAGAATTATTTTTAACAACATCTCAGTTTTTCTGGCAGAATTTCTCGACATTTCATTGAATTCCCTTGACATTTAACTTACGAGTTATTTCTTTTAAAACCCGCTTCGAATTTGATAAGATTTTTCAAACAACAACAACAACAAAAAACGTGCGCAATTAGTAAATTTAAACGTTACTAGAAAAATTTTTCAACCAACCGGAAAATTTACTCAAAACGTCTCGATTCTAGAAACTGTATCTTACAATACTGCACTTTAATCGGAGCTGTTACTCGAGCTCAAATGTTACGCAACCAAGAGAGAGAGAGAGAGAGAAACACGATGCGCCTTCCTTAATAAGCCTTACAATCGTACTTTCTATGTCAACCAAATACGAGTCATCATCTCACGATCTGACGAATGAAGAAAATAAAATTATCCCCCCCGCACTATTCCACAAAAATATCTTCCTGTATAAAAGAACCCTCTCTCGCTTCCGTTAGATTCTATTCAATCGGAAGGGAACCCTAAGAAACGCTAGAACCCAGGGATTGGGGGTCCGACCCTACTTTTAACTTGACCTCTCCTCCAGAAATCTTTTCTTCCCCAACTCCCATACTGAACATTTGACGTTGGATTAAAAAAAAAATAATAAAATAAAAAAAAAAGTTCGCCATAAAAAGTTAGTATAAAGTAGGTAGGGAGAGGAGCGCTAAGGGGTGTGGAAAATATGGCATAAAAAACGATTGATTGCGGCGTTGGGATGAGAAATTAAGAGAAGTAGGGTGGAGTGAGGGGGATATGAGTTAGAGAGGGTAAGTTGGGAGAGGAAATAAAAAAAAAAATAAATAAATAAAATAAAGATGGAGGTGGAAGATTGTTTGACACCCTATGTAAACTGTGTTGGTGCATAGTGTTGAATAAAAGGTAGGGTCAGAGTAAAGGGAAGGGTAGGTTAAAATGGGGTGGACCACCATCTATCACTTGAACTCTCCCTCTATCCAACCAACCCACTCACCTTCATCCATCCTCAAAAAAAAAAAGTCTTTTCATACCACACATAATACATTGTCACAAATAAACACATTGCAATAGGCCCGGTACAAGTTTTCCTGTTTCTTTTTCTCCATCTCTCGAGAAAAGAGAAGAGGAGTGCGAGAGAGAGAAACTCAAGTAACCTAACAACAAGGTAGAAAAAGGAACCCCCACTCCCTCTCCAAACTTTCTACTTGTACATTACTTCAAAAATCTGAGGTACTGTTACTTACGAGTTTCGAAAGAATAAACCCCGATTCTACGATTTCCAATTTAACAAATTTCCAGAACCCATACCTTTAGTTATCATTTCGATTTATAGCGAGAATTTATAACTACTGAATTAATTTTCATCCTCGGCCTGAAAAATGTAAATAATAATTAAATCCCAAAACTCAAAATTTCAATTTAAATAAAATTTCGAAGAAATAAAATCGCGTTAAAATGAATTTTAACTCCCGGATTTTGACCCGGATTTGCCTTTTTATTTTTTAAAACTAAACGTACAATCGAGGTTTTGCAAATTGCAACGGTGATGTACGTGCTTTGGCGAGTGGAAATATAAAAAAAAAGGGTGTCTCTCTCTCCATTGAAAAGCGATGGGCGAGCTCGAGAAGGTGGACAAGCCTGCATAGACAGAGAGTGAGTAAGAGGCCTGTACCGTATACAGTATACTGCATAATATAACCAGACTTGAAGTACCGATAAAGCACACCTGGAGAAATTTACGTGGCAGATTACAATCACTATTTCAACACGTTTTTTTAACGGACTCTCTCTCTCGTTTAGGGAAAAATATATATATATACGTTACTATACTACACAATCTTAAAACCCCCTAGCTCTTTTTCTCTCTTACTTACGTAACGTTACGCTGCCCGTGTTCACATTCAATGACCTTCTAACGTTTTCGATAAAATGTGGGCCGAAATTCATCCCCGATACATGAACTGAACTACATAATAATATTCGATAATACTAGATTTTACGAACGGCTACTCGTCTTAATAGCCTTAACTTAACGAGTCGACACTCTGCGCTTTAATTAACAGCTGACAGACAGAATGGTCACGCGATCTCTTTAAACACCGTTAACCCACTCTCACTAACTTAAACAACGAGCGAGAGGGGGAAAAAAAAAAATTATCTACAAATTTCATCGATAATCAAAAATATTTTTTCTCTTCCCCCCCAAAAAAAACAAAACAAAAACAACACACGAGTATTTATTATACAATTTTAATATTTGCAATCTCGTCTTGCAATAGGACGGAAACATCAATTGGAAAAACTCGAATTTGTCCAGACACCCTAATTACGTCTAATTTATTTAACAATTAGCAGCTAATAAATCTTTGGAAATTATTTTATAAATAAATTCAATAGATTATATATTCAGTTATATATTTTTCTATTCAAAAAAAAAAAAAAATTTAATAAATACAGGAAATAATTATCATAATTTTATTTTTTTTAAATAAATCGTTTATGATAAGATTAGGTTAAATTTAAAACTCATAAAAAAAATTATATACATTATTTTAAAATAAAATATTAAAATCTCACTATCAAAACATAAAATCTTAAGAGTAAAGCTTCATTTTTATTGCTTCTCTGTCTGATGATTTGACTTTTTAAAATATATTATACGCCTACATAGCAGAGCACACGTGTATCCAAAATGCACGGTAAGCATTATATTTTTCATTATAAAGTTTGTGCTTTGGATAAATAAAACTCTTTAATTAGACGCCGTCCGCTCGCTAGAAATAAATAAATCTCATCCGCAACTAATAAAGATGAATTTTAATCCATAAATAAAATGCGAGTAATTTTACTTTTTGCTTGACAGCTACAAGAACTTCTTTGTTTATATTATGTTTTTCATATAGGGAGGGGGAGAGGGCAGAAAGAAATTACCATCAAACAGAAAACAAAAGGTGCTGATGACACCTTCACTAGCAAAAATCTCACGCTAAAATTAACATAATCTAATAGGTATGTATATTATAGAGATATAACCTTTACCGATGCAATCCCGAACTGTGGGAGAGAAGGTAACAAGAAGAAAAAAATAGGAGACAATTTAGCGAGTAACAACAATGAGGACAATTATAGGTGAATGAGTCATTTTCTTGTCTAACGAGATTAATATTGGGCTCGCAGCGAGGGCGGGAAGAATAATTACGTACATTTCGAACCATCTCCCATACTCAAAAATAATAATATCTAAATTCATTTGATCAAAAAATACCCGCGCTCATTTCGTTTCGCTGTGTGTGTGTTTTCTTCCCCCTCCCCTTCTACTACATATCGCGGTTAGGAAAAATGTCGATAATTTTACCGACCGCCCAAAAGTACACCGCGTCTTTAATTTTAATTACAGTAAAAAAAAAAAAAAACAAGAAATAATCTTACCTAATTTTATTTGACAATTTTGTTGATAATCTAATTACCCCACGTCAAATTAGCGTGCATATACATTTAAAAAAAAACAAAATACGAGGCGCGCGGTCATAAAACCACATAAAACATAATTAAAAATCCCTAAATTCGACCAGAAAATATGTATTTTAATTGACAAAATCAATTTATTCAGCTGGGCATCTAACTTTTTGCATCGCATCCCACCTTTTTCTCCCTCCCCTACCAACTCGAATAAACAAAACATGACGCAAAAATTTATAGCGTCGAAAACAACGAATTGTCTATAAATGTTCCCTCTCTCTCCCGAGTTTGTTCTGTATTTTAGATCTCATCATTTGTTTTTGACCTTGCGCAGTGAAAGACGAATATTATAGCTAAAGCAAAATAATATTATTTTTCTTTTTTTGGGACATTTAGGTGGCACTATGAATACACACACACACACACACATTTGCCATGTGCGTAGTATTATTTACTCGACGATCCATCCATAGTTTAAACAGGTTTTTTTATTTTTTATCCAAACAAAACACCTCTATCTGGGAGAGCGAGAGAGCCAAAAAAAAAAAAAAAAAAGTTGCACTGTGTTTCTAGCATGTGACATGACCACGAATTGATACGTCGACGAGCGAAACGAAGCGACCGAGATAAATGAAAATGAGAAGTACACAAAAATGTTGCGTATGTAATAAAGCAAATAATTCGCAAATCAATCACCTTAAACAAGTGGCAACACTGTATCAACACTAACGAGCGTCTCGATGAATATCTGGGGCTCTCGAAAACATTAGCTTTGGCTCTCTCTGCTTCCCTCAAAACACACCTCGGATTTTGTTTTTTTGGGTTTCTCCAACCTATTATTATACTGGGTAAGGGCCGTTTAAAACTATGCACGTAAACAATATCCAACTCTCCCTTCCAATCCTTCTCTTCTGACACACTCGAACCTAAGCAGTCTGCCAACAACATCCTCGCAGCCAAATGCGCACCAATTTATAATAAACTCGTAAAATAGGCCCTATGAGAGTTAACGGATGGATCGATACCTTTTGGGATCGAATTTCATCGAGCTTAAGCCTAATCGCCGACAGAGGCCCTTTTCATCGCGACGTAATTAAAAATTATCTTCCCTTCTCCCACGAACGAAAATCGATAAGGTCCTGATAAATAAATGACTTTGGTTAACCGAATAGAAAAGCTACGGGGCTAATAAAATCATATCTCGTAAAGGCTTAAAAAGTGAGTCGAGCGGTGGGGAAAAAGAGCCGCCGTTAGGAAGGCGGTATTTTTAGACGGCGTATAGCTCGGAATATATATATCGGAGAGTGTGATAAAAGAAAGAAAAAACACTGGCGCAGTTTACGCCGCATTTCGCCAATTTAACGCGTTCAAAGTGTAAGCCTATACGTTAGCGCCCGCGGGAAAACAAACACTGAGTGACCCGTTGAGATCGCATTACTCGGGTCGGAAACCGAACACTCTCTCGATCCTACGCTACTACTCATCTTCAAAAAGCGGATAAATACGGCTAAACCCACCCTCCAAAATCTCGTTGTCGAAACGTATTAAAGTCTCTAAATATCTCTCGCTATTTACATTTACCTCCAATTTTCGAAGATGGAAAATTTCACAAACAGAAAAAAGCCTTTCT
>JAQGAZ010000557.1:0-54772 GCA_034692225.1 Polydesmus complanatus | reverse complement strand
TCCCCGGGATGTTTTTTTTAAATTACAGTAAGTTATATAAAAAAATAAGTCTTAAATTTATTTTCAAGACTTATTTTTTTATTGGTTTATTTGTGAGTTTTTTTCGGTTGACGTCATCTCTGACGTTATAATTGTAAGGTGTTTCTTGAGATTGTTTTCTTTTCGCGTTTAAGGTGTTCTTCGCGCGTTGTTTAATTTTAAGGTTGTCTGAAATATCTCGTTGAGGGAATACCCTCAGCGTAGCTCAGCGTAAAAATAATTGGTGTGGGGGGCCTCAGAATTGAATATATATTGTGCATCGGGCTTCCCAAGTACTTAATCCGCCACTGATGATGTTTCCTCTAATTCTCCTTTATAAATGTTGAACGGTGATAATGAAAAAAGGCAATTAAGATTCTAGTTGGTATAGTATAGGTGTAGTTAATTAAAAATATTTGCTAATGTTATTTACCATTTTTAATATAATGCAGTTCATGAAAAACATTGCTGATTGGATTGGCATTGTATACTGTAATAATATTGGAGCTACTCGCTACAGTACATGTAGGAGGGTTTTTAGATTGGAGCTTAAAAGATAAGACATTTCAGGCTGGTTGTATAATTTTACGGTGTATTTAATTAAACAGCATCACATAAAACATATTACATGCAGGCTAATACATGCAGATTCAAGATTGGATCCGAGAAAGATGCAACGGTCGTTAGGTATTATTTTGGTCAGCTATTTCAACTTATCGGTATATCACTTTGGTTTCCAACCATTCAATAATTACGCAGGCGGTTAATTAATTTGGGCATTAGATTCAGTAAGCTATTATTTTTTTTAAAAAAAAAATTTCGTTAAATCTTTAAAAAGAAAAGTTTTATTGGATTTCTATTTTTATTTTCTAATTTAGTTTTATATTGTAGGAAATTATTCAATTACATTTTTTGTCAATATACATTTTTTTAAAATATATTATTACATTGGCGTTTAATTCAAACAGTACGGTGCTTTACTAGCAGTTTTTAAATAAAAGGGGTTGGGAGCCGGCAGTGGGTAATTGGCCCACTGGTAATTTTGTGCCAAGTAGCCCATTTGGGCGCATTTCGATCCGTCCGCGCCGCAATTTGTGCAGGCACCTGCTTGAAAGTCGGAATAGGTCGAGCACATGCTAGCGTTAAAAGTGCAATTAAATTGCGGCTCGCAGAAATGCATGGAACTGGCGAAATAATTAATAGATATTGAGTGATAGCACGAAATTCCGGATTGTAAGGCCGATAGCGTTATTTTGCACGCTGGTTGACTACTTCCTCCGTTCAGCCAGAAATCTACATCGCCCAGGTTTTTCGTTGTTCCAGCAACTAAATTTAGCGTTCCAAAATAATTATTAATTAATTTTTTATAAATAAAAAAAAATAATAAGATTAATACTTCCGGCATTTGTGTGAATTATATCCACGAAAATCGCATCAGTCGGGTCCAGTTCCAATTTTGAACCGCAATCAAAATAATTGCCCGCCGGGTCTAAACCTTTACGTTCGCGATGCAACTCGTAATAAATTCCAAAAAAAAAAAAATAAATAAATAAATTGATAAGTATTATTGGCACCTGTAATTCTGCCAAGGGAAGAAGCAAATGCTGCTCCCACATCTCCTGCGAGGTGAGCACCGATACTATACCCTACCAGATGAACTTTATAAGGAGGATAATTGTATTTATCCTAAAAATTATTATTCAAAAATTACTTTTATTTATTAAAAGAAATTAATTTTTTTGTATTGATAATTTTTAGCTGACGTTTAAAGCTTTTATGAACTTGGTTAATAAAGTTGCAGCCAAACGAGCGTTGGCAATGGCTTGGCTATATAACGTGGAAGATCCTGCCCCCCAGTCGAAAATAATAACGTTTTGATTCGTGCAACTCAAAATGGCCGGAATAACTATCTAGATTTTAAAAAATTATTATTTTTATAGTTAAAGTGCGTTGTATTATTATCGTCATTATTTCACCTGGTTGGCTGGTTGAAAGCTACCCTCCCTCCAACCACCGATAAGGAATGTAGTATTTTCGTTAAAATTGAAATTTGAATCACGAATATTCGAAAGATTTGAGAATATGTTTTGCTTGAAAGATAAATGTTTTTTGAGACAAAAAAAATTAGAATTACAGTATTATAAATTTACCGATTTATCCTTATTCGAGTTAGTGTAAAGTAAAAATTTTAATCCGAGACAGGATTCCGGTTGAGGCGGGAGGCTAATCGGATGACACGTTGTGAGGAACTCTCCTCCGACTTGAAAATTTCCAGCAGGGGTACACCACTCGCACTCGGCAAGCACTTGATTTAGAAAGAAAATAGAATATTTCCAATCATAATTTTTTTCGTTTTTAACAAAAATTTTTTTTTCAAAGTTCATACATATTCCTACATCGTTGAAATTGACGCTAGAACAGAGTGAATCTAAAAATTGATAAAAACCAATTTGAATTATTATTTTCATATTTAAAAAAAAAATAAATTGAGAATTTGAATGGTACTTAAGTTATTGAGGTCCAACTTTCCATTGATTAAGCTTAAAATGCACGTAACATATGAATTCACTGGAAAAATTAATTATTATATTTAACAATTTAAAAAAAAAAAAAACAAGCTAGAACATGTATTTTCAAAACGTACCAATCGTTAAATTTACCCAACCTTTACAGGTAAAGTTTAAAAATGTTTCTCTAACAATTTCACTCGAGACACATCCGGGAGTTGGTATGTAGTCTCCAGCTGAAGCTTGAATTGTTGGAATTAATTGCTTCAATTGACCAAAAAGGTTTTCAATAATAGCAACCATGATTAATTTTGGCTGTACAATTTACACGTACGCACAATTCGAAGCAAAAATTTATGCTGATAAAAACTATTATTGGGGGTGTAAACGTATGTGCTGCGAATACAACGTTTCGCATTTCGAGATTAATACATTTCACCACACGCGTTTGGCTCTAATAAAATTTAGTGTCGCTTAATAATTATTATTAACACTTGTTTCAAATTTTATGATTGAAATGTATTTTGTTGATAGCGTAGCCTAATATTGCAACATTCATTTGGCGTGTATAGTAATGTTTCATTGTCCGAGTGGACCAATTCCACAAACATTTTAATTTCTAAATTTTAAAATGCAGTAAATATTTTGTAATCACCAGCTTTTATTTTTTTTAATAATTATTGCTATACTTGGAATTATTATTATTAACCAAATTTATTAGTTACATGTTACTCGGTTTATTGTGAATCCAAAAGTCTGTATGATACAGTCGCACTCAATTTGTTCAAAAACATTTTTTTTATACAGTATTGCACAATATTTGTTAAAATTAGAAATTAAAGAATTCGGTGAATAAAGTCTAATAACTATACAGTAATTAAAAATATTTTTTAGCTTAGTAATTAGCGTAAGGTAATTCTTATTGTAGAATTTTTTTATTGATTAATAATACTGCATTAATAAATATTGCTTTTTTTAAGTTTTAATTATGTTATTAATATTTTTCAACGTTGTTTAATTGAAAAGAAAAAAATTAAAAGATAATTAAAGTCATATGTAATTTTAAAATCTGCAAATACATAATTTTTTTTTTTAACAATTAAAAATTAATTTAATTTTTGCTAATAACTTAATGGTTAGGAGTATCAGTGCTATTGGTTTTGTCTACTTTCGCTTCACATTCATCGAATAGTTTTTGAAAGCGTTGAAAGGAGCAATATTCTTGCCCATCAATAATTGGGACGTCGATTAATTCACTTCGAAGATTCTGTTTATATCGAAGCTACAACATAGAAACTGAGTTATTAGAAAAATTGTGCTTTAAAAGAAAATATTTTTCTAGTTGATTACTTTAATATAATGCTGGTCATCCGACAATTTATGAAGTTCAAAAGTCACAAATCCGCAATATTGAGGCCTAGGTAGACTTATGTTCAGTAGTCCCATTAAAGCAAATATGTTAATGTCATGCTAATAGTTAGACAATTTAATTATTAATTTTTTTTTTTAATATTGTTTTATTAACAGTATTTGTTACCCCGCTGTAGAGACACATTTTAGTAGCAATTTTCTCCTCCACTCGTTCTTTTATGAATTTATAAACAAATTTCAACGCTTTCACTTGCATTCAAAATAAAAATGAAATATTAAAAAATTAAATCAAATCAGTAAAAATCTATTTTAAAATTGAATAAAATAATATATTGTACTTCCTAGTCGTAATCCTCGAGGATGGATTTCGCATAAAGTTTGTATTATGTCTACGAATGAGGGGAACAAGCTATTAACATCTAAATTTGGATGAACTTGGTGTGGTAGTCCCTTATTCATCTAAAGCTCGTATTCAAATACAATTTGAAATTATTTTTTTTTAAATTATAATTTAAAGTATTAAACTTTACCGCAAGCACTATCGCATCCACCGACATGACGAAATTTTTTAAATTATATTTTTCATCTCCGAAATAAAATTGAAGCCATTTATCATATAAAGGCTAAATATTATTAATGTAATTTCAATTAAATCGCAAAACAATTTAATTTATATTACTCTATTTTTAAGGTAAGTGCTAATTTTTGCACATTGCTCGGAATTGCATCCATCAACCGTAACTGCACCCACGGAAAATGAATCAAAAATTGCTTCATACTAAAAATTAAAAAAAAAAATAGAATAGAATTAAGTGATTGAATTTAAAAATGTGTGCGAGCTAACCTCGTAAGATTGATCGTGATTGGCGTGCACAGGTATAGGTTGCCAGTTGATGTCTTTATGCCATTGGCTGCTTTCGCTCGGAGGGTACATGGCAGCTAGGGCACATTGAGCGGTCTGCATGCACCTAACGCTATCGGTACTGTAGGCGTAAATGTCGTTGCTGTTGTATTCCGCCGGAAGAAAGCTATCGTAGTGTTTCCGGTACCACAACCCCAACTCGTAAGCTTCGAGCTTTCCTTGCTGCAAACAAGGTTATTTTTTTTTTTAATAAATTTTTTGAAAAGACATGACAAGTTACGTTAGTGAGAAAGTCAGTTTGATTTCCCCAATACTCTCGGTTCAGGTCATTTTTTAAAAAAATGACTGGGGCTCTATCACCGTGACGAAGTACCTACAGTAAATTAAAAAAAAAAAAAGTTCAAAACTGTGTTAATTAATTATTAATTAAAAATAATAACGTTTTCTTACGCTAATCGCCATCACCAGAGAATCTGCTGCACGATTTCCCATCTTTATGTGTTTGACGATAACGACGAAGTAATTTGATAATGCTCTTATCAGTATTATCGTGCATGTACAAATAATAATCCAGGGCAAAGTGCATTTAATTTCAATTGATATTGTTTTAAATTTACGAACGCCGAAATTAATTTCTTATTGTTCTCCGCGGGGGGTGAACGTAAGCCGGAACGGCCTTCCGGTATAAACTTTGGGTTCTATTTATACTCTCGGTACGGCACTACTTAGCTAAGTATTAAATCGGTATTGCAGAAAAATACTGGTCTAAATATAAACGAAATTGCGCTAAAATTAAATTTTTTTAAAAAAATTAAATTAATGATGCAAAAAATTAATTGAGCGTCGCCTTTTTTTTATTTTTTTTTATTATAAACCTTTTATTATTTTAAACAATTTTAATTTTTTTTAAATGATTGAAAAACGTTTGTTTTACAATATTATGAGTAAAATTTAAGATGAATTTCTATTTAAATGCTATCAAAAGCTTATATTTAATAAAATTGAAATATTTAATTACTAGTTTGGGCTCGCGTTTGGCTATTTTTTACAATATTTTTGAAATGAGGAAGTGGGACATAAACTTGGTTATGAGCGAAGGAAACGTTAATTAATTCGCTGTTATAACTCGGACGATATAGAATCTAAAAATAGAATAAATTAACAATTACAAATTAGTTATTTTTAAAATGAAATACAGTACAATGTGATATAATATAATTACTTTAACGTAATGCTTTCCATCGGATGGTTTATGGAGCTCAAATATTAGACACGCGCAATACTGAGGCCGAGGAAGATTAATGTTCATTAGTCCAAAAACGGAACTTATGTGATAGTTGTGCTGAAAAAATTAAATACGGTTATTAGGCGAGTGTGCAATAGTAAATTAAATAGTAATAATTATGGATAATTACCGCGCTGTAAATGTACACATTCGTAGATTTTTTTTCTGATATTTTTTCGTTTATGCATTTGTCAATAGTAGTTAACAGATTTGCTAAAAAATAATCAAAATATTGTAATTAACGCATAAAAATGAAATTATTATTGCCTTAATTAATAATGGCTAATTACTTCCAATCTGCCACCCAATCGGCATAATTTCAGCGGAAAGTTGAATGCCTTCCTCGACCGATTTGCACAATGTTTTGAAATCGATATTTGGTGGAATTTCGTAGGGAAGTCCACATTTCATCTATGCAAATATTGTTCAGAAATTAACTACTACTAGTAGAAACTTAAAAAAAAAAGACTTTAATTACCGCGTTAACTACATTATCGACCGAAAAGGCGACATCAACGAGGTTTAATTTGGTATCTCCGTAGAAAAAGCGATGCCATTCATCCCACAAGTGCTTAATCACAAACGCCCAATTCATTCAAAAGCACAATAAAAAAAAGAAAGATTTAAATTTAAAATGACCTTGTTTTTGAGGAAATTGTCGAATAATTTTTTTTGAAGCGGCGTTGCGCACAGTTCACCAGGAAACGTTTCGCATTTTAAAGCTTTGGCCAGCGCCTCAAACTGATAAAACATTGTTTACAATTTTTAAGACAATATATTGAAGCTAAGTTTAAACCTGATCGCTGGGATTGGGATTGACGTGAACGGGAATCGGTTGCCACGAAATGCTGTCGTGCCATTGGCCTCGGCCATTCGGGGGGTACATAGCCGAAGTGACACATTGAGCGGTCATCAAGGTCCTATCGCTGTCAGTGCTGTACACGTAAACGTCGTTGCTGTTGTATTCGGTCGGAAGAAAGCCGTCGTAGTGTTTCCGATACCATAAACCCAACTCATAAGCTTGCTTTTTACCCTTCTGTGAGAAAAAAAATATAAGATTTTCAACATTATTAAACACCGCTTTTAACGTTTAGATTGTTAGCCTAATAAATAATTACGTTCGTGAGGGTATCGTGGTGGTTGCCCCAAAACTCTTTGTTTTTATCGTTTGGTAGAAAAAGTGTTGGTCCTCTGTCTCCGTGACGAAATACCTGAAATGAAATATATATTTTTTTTAAACTAAACAACTACCGGTATAATTAAAAGAAATTATTTTTTTTACCGTAAACACCATTAATAAAGTGTCGAACTTTTTTTTATTAGACATTTTGCAACATTAAAAGTTATAAAATTAAATAAAAAACAAACTTGGACCCGAATTTGTAGCTTATATTATCACTTGGAAGCGATAACTGCGATTGAAGTAATTTTGGTTAGGTGCTTTGGGTAACCAGGAAAGGCCAGCGCCGGACGATTGGCTAGACAAACATGTGAGACCCCGCATTTTTGAGGGGCCCCGGTTTCCCTCAATTTCACGAAGAAATAAGAAATGTTTCCAAATTTTTTTTTTTTACTTGTTATTATTAGCGCATAATATTGTACTGTAAGGCAAATAGTAAAATGGAAGAAGGGCGAGCGCCAAGTTATTTTTTTGTTTCCGGGCATGGCCCTTTAAAGTTTATTCGGGGTCTGGAAAATATTTTTGGCAAGAGCACTGGTCAAGGCTAAGACAAAAACTACGGTAATTAATGAGCATGGTCGAAATAAATTTCAACTTTGCACTAAACCGTTTCATTAATACTTTGATTTTTGTTTTAGCCTCGTTACCGAACCCATCTTTTTATACCAGTTTTACGTTAACTATTATGTTCGACGTTATCAACGATATACGGTACAGCAGTTACATGGCCGGTTTCATGTTACTCTCACTTCCCGACCTTTGATTTTTTTCAAATTTTTGAAATAATTTTTGTTTATCGCTGAATACTATTATTATGCTGTAGTACGCGGTTTGCATAATACTGTCTTGCATAATATTGAATTAAATGTTTAATCAAATCCGTATTCTCTTTCAACAAACGAGCAGACAAATTACTCGTCTGGAAAGTAATGTGTTGGTAAAATTTCAAAAAGATAACACGTCGATTGATAAATTGATTAATATAAAGTTGCATAATATCAAATTGTAATGTGTTAAAAGTTAAAATTAATTTGGGTGATAATGTCAGTCCGAAATACATGTACTGTATTAATTTTCGGAAGATAATTTATGCTGCTTATATTTAATTACAAAACAGTTCGAATTTTATACAAGCATTTGCTTATTATTATATCAAATAAAATATGTCACTGTATTAAATAAATTTATTCTTATTTTTTATAATTTATTAATTTAATAATATTTTATTTTTAAAATTTTGGTAATCATTGTAAATAATTGTATAAAATTAGATGGTAAACATTTCTCACACGACTACAAAAATAATAAAATAATTAATGCATAAATGATTATAAATTGTGCAGTGTGCAGCAACCAATAATATTTTCAGCAAATGATACGTGCGTAAATAACATAAGTTATTAATTATTTAGATGTTGCTTCACGTTTTTCTATTAAATTTTGAAAATGTTGTAACGAACAGAAATTTTCGCCCTCAACAATTGAAACATCTATTAAATCGCTGTCGTATTTCAAACGATATTGAACCTACAAACAGAAATTTATTTAAAAAGAAAAAAAATTAATGATGAAGTTCAATACTTTATTATTTACAGTAAAATGTGTACCTTAATATAATGTTTTCCGTCGGCTAATTTGTGAAGTTCGAAAGTGATTGATCCACCGTATTGAGGACGCGGCATATGAATGTTTAGAAACTCCAGCACAGAAAGTAAAGTCAAATCATGCTGGTTCATGTATAATAATAACATTTTTTTAAAAAAAAATTAATTTAATACCGGTAGTAACAATACGAGTAATTTACCGTGCTATAAATACACATTTTATGTCGATTTTCTCCATTAATACGTGCGTTTATTAGCTTGTTAATAGTAGTGAGGACACTTTCTAAGATCAAAAAAAAAAAATTTAAAAACAATGTGATTTTTCTCAAATCAAAATATTACTCGCAATTTGTTGAGCAATTGGTAGAATCGCTGCAGAAAGTTCCAGCGCATCTACCAGTGACTCGCTGAATTTCTTGAAATCAAAATTGGGGGGTATTTCGTACGGAAGACCATGTTTCATCTAGTAAGAATTAATTTAATAATTTTTATAAGTAGTTAAATCGAGATAAAAATTTACCGCTGTTAGCACCGCATCATTCGAAGCAATAATTTTAATGATTTTCATTTTTTCATCGCCGTAAAAATAACGATTCCACTCTTCCCACATTGGCTTAAAGCGAGGAAATAATCTTAGCTCTAATTAAAATTTATGATATTTTATACTTTATTTTGAAGAAATCGATTATATTTTTCCATTTGAGCATCCGTAACGCATCGCTCAGCCGGAAACGTTTCAATAGCCAAGGCATCGATAATTGCTTCGGGCTAAGAAATTTAAAAAGTAAAATTTAAAAGATTATTAAAAAATAAAAATGTTTTAAAAACCGCTTCGCATTCGCTGCGAGTGATGTGAACTGGAATTGGCTGCCAATCGATAGTTGGGTGCCATCGGTTGGTTGCAGACGGAGGATACATGGCGGCTAAGATGCATTGAGCGGTCATCAAGGTCCGATCGCTGTCGGTACTATACACGTAGACGTCGTTGCTGTTATATTCCGTCGGAAGAAATCCATCGTAGTGCTTTCGATACCATAAACCCAACTCGTAAGCGTTTTGCTTACCTAGCTACACGAACAATACGACGTTTTATGAATGGGGAAAAAGCGAATGCGGTATCATAATCATTTACGTTGGTTAAAATACCCCATTGATGTCCCCAAAAATCTTTGTTTTTATCGTTGGGTAATGACGTTAACGGTCCCCTATCACCGTGACGGCAAATCTAAATACCATCGTTTTTAAAACTCTTTATGACTTTAAAAAAAATTAATAAATGTTTTTACCGTGATAACCATAAGTAATGAAGCGGAATCGTTTCCTTTCGTCATTTTTCTGTTTACCGATACAAATGTAATATGCAAAACAGCGATTTTTCTTTTTATTTGCTTTCGGTCGAATTATCTTATCATTATCGCAACTTTGAACTGTAATCAAAAAATTTTTTGGTCATGCGCTAAATTTTGGTGGCGTTGATTACCATTAAATCATTACTTCAGCCACTTAACATAACTACTTTTGGTCGACGGCATTGACGTAATAATTTAATATATATTCAAAATCCTTGAAAATGAATTTTGAGCTAAACAATGTCGACGGTTGTTCTACAGACTACAATGGATTTTTATAACAGCTATTGCAAATAATGCTTGACTACCAAAAACTCATTGTTTTTGTCTGATATTAATTTACAGATTTAAACAATGCATTGCATATGCTAAGGTGTGATAATTGATAAGAATTTCCTCGATGATTATAGAAATATTTCGTAAAAATATAATTTAGTTTATTCAATTAATTATAATTGTCCCCAAAATTTGTTAATTAAATAATTTTAAAAATGTAATTTTAGATACATGTAATATCAATTTAAACTACAGTATATTTTAAAAAAAAGTACCGTAAACTGGTGGGCTACTTGATAACATATTGGCATTAAATGTTTTATTGATAATTATTAGCTTGATAATGATTGAAATTATACAGGAGCTATCTATGAACACATTTAAAGAAAAAAAATAGCCTGAAATTTGTTTCAATTTTTACGCAATTTTTCTTCTATTATTTTCTGAAATTGCTGCAATGAACAATACTTTTGGTCGCCCACAATTGGGACGTCTATCACATCGCTGTCAAATTTCACACGAAAATGGAGCTAGTATATTAACCACATATTTATTTCTTAAAAAAAAAAATTTTAGAAATTTTAATTTGTTTTTACTTTGATATAATGTTTCCCATCGGGTGCTTTGTGCAATTCAAAGGTAGCTGAGCCACAGTATTGAGGACGGGGAAGTTGAATGCCCAATTGCGAAAGCAAGGCCATTATACTGACGTCATGCTAATAATATAATTATTAATAATAATATTATTACATGTATTAGACTATAATAGTCATTAATTACCGCGCTGTAAATGATCATTTTAAACGAATTTTCTTTATTAATGCGTTGATTGATGTAATTGTTAAGGCTTTTAAGTATACTTTCTAAAAAAACAATATGCATTTAATAGCTTTAATGATCAATAATAATTTTATTATTACTGACCTCTAATATCAACTCCATAAGGCAAAATCTGGCCGCCAACTTGTAATATCTCTGACATCAACGAATTCATTGTCTCAATATCAAAGTTTGGTGGCATGTCATAAGGAAGATTAAGCTTTTTCTTAAAAAAACAAAACTTTTTATTTAACTAAAATATTAAATTACATAATTATTTTTAATTTTATACTGCTATCGCCAGATTGTCACATGAAGTGACTATGTTACGAAATGTCACTTTTGCTTTGGCCCCGAAAATATACCTATGCCACTCATCCCGTAATGACTTGCGTTAAAAAGAATTTTTTAATAATTTTTGATTTACCGTATAAAAAATATACAGTAATAATTTATACAAAAAAAAAAAAACCTTGGACAGCAAAAATTTATTGTGCATTTCCAAAAGGCTTTTGGTGGTACAAAGATCCGTCGGAAATGATTCGATGCTACAAGCTTTCAACATTTCACTGTACTAGGAAAACAAATGTGAGCTTTCAATTAAGTTATAAAAATAATAATTCTACTTCTTCGCATTTGTTGCGAGTGAGATGAACCGGAATGGGTTGCCAATTGATGTCCTTATGCCATTGGCTGGTCTCAGTCGGAGGATACATGGCGGCTAGGATGCATTGAGCGGTCATTAAGGTCCTATCGCAATCAGTGCTGTACGCGTAGATGTCGTTGCTGTTATATTCAGCCGGAAGTAGAGTATCGTAGTGTTTTCGGTACCACAAGCCCAACTCATAAGCTTCTCGTTTTCCTTGCTAATAAAAACTTACTTTTTGTATTAAACAAATTTAAAACGCTGCTTACATCGGTTAATTTTCCTTCCTGATTGCCCCAATAGCTTCTATTTGGGTCATTCGGTAAAAATTCTAATGGTCCTCGATCTCCGTGCCGCACAATCTACATTCTTTAAATTTTAAAACCAATTTATTTTTTAAAGTGGAAATTTCTTACTGTGTAAACCATAATTAGCGTATCGGAGTTGCAGCTTTCCGTCATCTTCATATCGCGCGAAAATTCGACTTAGATCTGATAAAAGTGTTTTAACTTTTCTTTTATTCTATCAAGTGGGGACGTTTTATAGTGCAAAGTCTATACCAAATTTGCACTATCTATGTTTGCATTTATGTCATAGCATGGAAATTGGGGATTAATTTTAATCGCATGTATTTAATTACAACTGTTTTAAGTATTGCGCTTTACTTTGTTCACTCTCACAGATTTACATAGTGAAATAATAAGTATTGTTAACAATGGCGATAATATTATCTTTCTTCATTAAATTCTTATAACAGCTATTGCAAATGATGTGTAATAATACGTAATAAAATTCAATGTTTTTGTTTGATTTTAATTACAAAATTAAACAATGCATTGCATAATTATGCTATGGTGTAATAATTAATAGAAATTAATTCGATGATTAGAGAAATATTACGTAAAAATACAATGTGTAATTTATTTTATTCAATTCATTATAATTTGATAATTATATTATTTTAGAAATTAATTTTTAGATAATACCTATTTTAGAATACAGTTTTAAAATGATTAAAATTATAGCTACACATTTAAAGAAAGAAAATAGCCTGAGATTTATTTCAATTTTTACGCTGATTATTTGGGTCATTAGGTAAAAATTCTGTTGGTCCTCGATCTCCGTGCCGCACAATCTAAATTCTTTAAATTTTAAAACCAATTAATTTTTAGAAGTGAAATTTTCTTACTGCGTAAACCATAATTAGCGTATCGGAGTTGCAGCTTTCCGTCATTTTTATTTCGCAAACTTAGATTTCAATAGCTCATTCTTGTCATTGATACTTATTTTTACAATTTTAATTACAACTTTTTTAGTATTACATTTTTAATTTATTCACTCTCATAGATTTACATAGCGAAAAAGGTTTTAAATTGGCGTACTATGTAGACTATATTTTACAACATCAAAGTATTAGGTAAAACAATGCAGCGATAGTATATTACCGGTAATAGAAAGATTTAAGATAGAATAGTTTATGTTTTTAACTATTTTTATTGTATCTATTAATGCTTTCATCCACTATATTTTGAAATCGTTGCAGCGAGCAATATGTTTGGTCATTTTCAATTGGAATGTCAATCACTTCGCTGTCGCATCTCAAACGGTAGCGGAGCTGAAAAAAAAAATAGGGAGTTTAATTCGTAAATATTTAATTAAAATTTCTTCTTTTTTTTTTTACTTTAACATAATGCTTCTCGTCAGCCAATTTGTGAAGTTCGAATGTGATGAAACCGCAATATTCCGTCTTCGGAAGCTGAATTAAGTTGAGTAGTCCTAACACAGCAAAGATATGAAAGTCGTGCTAATTAAATTATGAAACAAAATAGTTTTTTTTTATTTTTAATTAATTTAAAATAATTGCCGTTTTATCACAATTACCGCGCTATAAATGTACATTTTAGTTGCATTACTTCTTTCAACGTTGTCGTTCATGTATTTATTGGCAGCGGTTAGAATATTTGCTAGTAGTATTAGAAAAATATTATTTTAAAGATTTGTTTTGTGTGTTTATTCAATTAAGAGTATAATTACAGCCAACTTCATGTCCAATTGGAATGATTCCGGCTCCAAATTGAATGCAATCAGCAGCAGACGAGCAAAATTTTCGAAAATCTAAATTTGGTGGTATTTGATGGGGAAGACCGTGTTTTTTCTAAAACAATAAAACAATTGAATCGCAAATATTTTTTTGGGATTAAAATTAAGAAAAACATACGGCATTAGCCACAGAGTCCATGGATAAAAGGATATTGGCGACGGTGAATTTTGCGTCGCCATAATAAAATCGATGCCATTCTTCCCACACGGACTTAAAACGGAATTTCAAAACATTTTTAATAAATTCGATTCCTCTTAGGGAAATAACTTTGGAAAACTTACTTTATCTTCGAGATATTTGTAACTCATATGTAATTGATATTCTGTAATGTAACGCTCAACAGGAAGTGTTTCAATTTCAAATTCTTTTAAAAGCGTGTCATACTAAAATAATTTTTTTAAAAAAAAAATAAACATTTTGGAAGATAAAAAAATAAGCTACTTGACAAAACCTGTTCGCATTTGTTGGGATTAATGTGCACTGGTATTGGTTGCCAATTTACGCTTTCGTGCCATTCACTTGAGCCATTGGGTGGATACATTGCTGCGAGGACGCATTGGGCGCTCATTATGGTTCTATCGCTATTGGTGCTGTACACGTAAATATCATTGCTGTTATATTCTCCCGGAAGAAAACCGCCGTAGTGCTTCCGAAACCACAAACCCAGTTCATAGGCTTCTCGTTTACCTTGCTACAATCCGCATTTTTCAATATTATAAACTAATTATTTAAAAAAAAAAAATTTACATTGGTTAAGGTATCCAATTGATGTCCCCAGTAGTCTTTGTTTACGTCGTTAGGCAAAAAACCAACCGGTCCTCTGTCTCCGTGACGAAATACCTGAAAAAAATTACTTTTTACCTGGTTATAAAACTACAATATTTTCTTTCTCACTGTGAAAACCATTTTCAAAGTATCCGAGTTTTGTTTCCCCGCCATTTAGTTATGAAATAATGCTTTGTGCAGCTGGCGATTCATTCAAGTAAAATATCTTAATTCAAAAAGAAATATTAAATTGTAGCAACACCTTGGGCGTATTTATAATTAGCCTATATTGTTTCGGTGGATCCGAAGTTCACTATTCAATATTTAATCTTTCATAATTCGATCTTGCTCAGACTGGCTGATACGAGAAAAGTAATAAAATTCGAGATTAATCTAACCCGTTAACTTTTATGAGTAAGCTTTTATTGATTCTTTTCACTTTGCTTTACCAATTGGCTTTCTAAAAATAATATTAAAAAATATTTTACCAGTTTGTTAGATTCTTTACTAAGTTTTATTATTATTATAAAGTAATAAATTTAATTTTCTATTACTTATTTATTTGAAGTAGTTTTGAGCAGCAATTAAATGTGTTAACATGAACCGTTTGTTTTCATTCGGCACGCTTCTACGATTTTTTCAAACCGTTCTAATGGACAAAATAATTGGTCGTCCGCTATCGGCAGGTCCAGTATATCGCTATCGAATTTTAGTTGATGTTGAAGCTAAGAGCAGAAATATCGGAAGTCGTTATAAAAATACAATTAAAATATTAATTTTCAAAAAAAAGAAAATAAAAAAAGAGCAAACTTTAATGTAATGTTTTTCATCTGCCAACTTGTGGAGTTCAAACGTAAGGAAGCCGCAATAACCAGTTCTTGGACGGTTTATATTTAACTGAGACAGCACTGTTGTTAAATTTATATCATGCTGGAAAAGTATTTAAAAAATAAAATAACACAAACGTGTCAATATAAATTATATTATTATTACCAGGCTGTACATATACATTTTTATTTGTTTTTTATTTTCTATTTTTTCTTTAAAGGCGTTCAATACCATGTCTAATAGGGTAGCTTTGGCAAACAAACAAAAAAAATTTAACTGCAGTGTACTCGTATAATATGGTCGCATTAAAGAAATGTATTGTTATGACTTACATCCAAGTTTGTTATAGAATGGAAAAACTTCAAGGCTGAGTTGAAAAGTCTCTACAACTGATACGCATAAAGCGGGGAAATTGTCCACTTCCGGAGGAATTTCAATTTCAAGACCATTAGCTTTCTTAAAAAATCAAAAAAGTTATTTTTATGCCAATTACTAAGATTTTTTTTAAAAAAAAAAAATACGTTAACATAAGCGCCTTCTATCGAGAGTAACGTAACATCCAGTCTCATTTCCTTGTCGGATCCGTAAAAGTATTTAAACCATTTCTCATAAGTAGGCTTAAAAACATTCAATTAATAATAATATTGTTCGTGAGAAATTAAATATAAAAAAAAAAAAAAAAATAAGTCACTTTAAATTGTAAAATGTTCTTATACACGTTTAAATGACGTTCTGTATGGCAATATTCTTTGGGAATTGCATCGACAGCAGATAACGGGGCTAACAAGCCCGAGTGCTAGAAAAAAAAAAAGCAATTAATCAAATTGAAATATTAATTCGAATCTTTTTTTAGAAAGTTTTTTCTTCACTTGATCTATATCGCTGGAAGTGGTGTGCACGGGAATGGGCTGCCATTGAATTTGGTCGTGCCATTGATTGGGGCCAATTGGCTTGTACAGTCCGGCTAAAACGCATTGCGCCGTCATCAAAGTCCGACTTTTATCGGTACTATGCACGTAAATATCGTTCCCATTGTAGATGTTGGGCAGGAAATTTTCGTAGTTTTGACGATACCATAAACCTAATTTATAAGCTTGTCGTTTTCCTTCCTAAAATATGCGGCGTTATTTAACACCAAATCAATTTTATCAATAGCAAAAAGTTAAAACTGATTAATTCGGAAATTTAAAACATTCTTACATTTGTAAGCAATCCTATTTCATTTCCCCAATAATCTCTGTTTTTATCATTCGGTAAAAATAGTAGTGGTCCTCTATCTCCGTGTCGAAACAACTAAATATTTTCAATATAAATTACAATTTAAAAAAAAAAAAAATTAATAAAGTATTTCTTACGGTAAAAACCATAAGCAAAGTATCGACGTCTTTCTTGCCTGGCATTTTTTTTAGATACTAATAATATTTATTGGTGATCGATATCTTCTTTATCACTTACATTGCACGTACGGTAAAGCCTTGATCTTTTATGTCTCGTCACTCACTCCACCCCTCCTTATTTACGATATCGTTGGGTGCTCGCGTGGATAACATGCCCTCATTATGCCTCATAATTAATATATTACAGTATTGTTATCCTCCTCATAGTACTTTTTTTTTTTTTAAATTATTATTAAGTTTTGTCGTCTCATGGCAAAGACATCTTCAGGCATAAGAAACATTGAGCTATTAATACCCCCCTCTTGCGATCCTGAAGTATTTGCGTAATGCAGAAAAACAAATAATAATTTCGTCCTTGGTGTAATTTTATGTTTTATTTCCATCAACAGTAAGTCGTTTTGTTGTCAGAGGAGATTTATTTAGTTTGGTTATTCAGATTCAATATAAGTTATTTCAATTACACTGCTTAATTTTATAATTAAGATATTTCAAAAATTTAATTTTTGATATGAAATTTAGAATACAGTATACGGCTTTAAAATTATAGCTACAGTATCTACGAACACACTTAAGGGAAGAAAATAGCCTGAGATTTGTTTCAATTTTTACGCTGATTATTTTGACATTATTCTTCTACTATTTTCTGAAATTGATGCAATGAACAATACTTTTGGTCGCCAACGATTGGGACGTCCATTACATCGCTGTCGTACTTGACACGAAAATGGAACTGTTATATTAATCACATTTTTATTTAAAAAAAATTTTTTTTAGAAAATTTAATTTGTTTTTACTTTGATATAATGTTTTCCATCGGGTGTTTTGTGCAATTCAAAGGTAGCTGAACCACAGTATTGAGGACGGGGAAGTTGAATGCCCAATTGCGCGAGCAAGGCGATTATACTGACGTCATGCTAATAATATTCAAACTTGTAATTCATAATAATAGACTTTTTAATCAAATGTTTTTCAACAATCAATAATAATTACCGCGCTGTAAAGGACCATTTTAAACGAATTTTCTTTTTTAATGCGTTGATTGATGTATTTGTTAATGCTTCTAAGTATACTTTCTAAGAAACAATGGGCATTTAATAAAATTAATAAGGGAAAAAGCTTTAATGATCAATAATAATAATATTATTAATATTGACCGCCAATATCAACTCCAAAAGGCAGAATTTGGCCGCCAATTTGTAGTAACTCTGATATGGACGAATTCAGTGCTTCACAATCAAAATTTGGTTGCATGTCATAAGGAAGATTAAGCTTTTTCTAAAGAAAATTTTAATTACTGTAATTAAAATAATAAATAACATGTTATCAGTCTCATACTGCTATCGCCACATTTTCACTTGCAACGATTATGCCACGAAATGTCACTTTTGCTTCTCCGAAATACCACCTATGTAATTCATCTCGTAATGGCTTTTGTTGAAAATAATATTGGAGTAATTTTTAATTTAAAAAAAAATAAAAAAATATGCAGTATTAATAATATTTATAAAAAAAAAACCTTGGACAGCAAAAATTTATTATGCATTTCTAAAAGGCTTTTGGTTGTACAAAGATCCGTCGGAAATGATTCGATGCTATAAGCTTTCAATATTTCACTGTACTAGAAAAACAAATGTGAGCTTTCAATTAAGTTATAAAAATAATAGTTCTACTTCTTCGCATTTGTTGCGATTGAGGTGAACCGGAATGGGTTGCCAATTGATGTCTTTATGCCATCGGCTGGTCTCACTCGGAGGATACATGGCGGCTAGAATGCATTGAGCGGTCATCAAGGTCCTATCGCAATCAGTGCTGTACACGTAGATGTCGTTGCTGTTATATTCAGCCGGAAGTAGAGTATGGTAGTGTTTTCGGTACCACAAACCCAACTCATAAGCTTCTCGTTTTCCTTGCTAATAAAAACTTACTTTTTGTATTGAACAAATTTAAAACGCTGCTTACGTCGGTTAATTTGCCTTCCTGATTGCCCCAATAGCTTCTATTTAGGTCATTCGGTAAAAATTCTAATGGTCCTCGATCTCCGTGCCGCACAATCTACGTACATTCTTTAAATTTTAAAACCAATTTATTTTTTAAAGTGGAAATTTCTTACTGTGTAAACCATAATTAGCGTATCGGAGTTGCAGCTTTCCGTCATCTTCATATCGCGCGAAAATTCGACTTAGATCTGATAAAAGTGTTTTAACTTTTCTTTTATTCTATCAAGTGGGGACGTTTTATAGTGCAAAGTCTATACCAAATTTGCACTATCTATGTTTGCATTTATGTCATAGCATGGAAATTGGGGATTAATTTTAATCGCATGTATTTAATTACAACTGTTTTAAGTATTGCGCTTTACTTTGTTCACTCTCACAGATTTACATAGTGAAATAATAAGTATTGTTAACAATGGCGATAATATTATCTTTCTTCATTAAATTCTTATAACAGCTATTGCAAATGATGTGTAATAATACGTAATAAAATTCAATGTTTTTGTTTGATTTTAATTACAAAATTAAACAATGCATTGCATAATTATGCTATGGTGTAATAATTAATAGAAATTAATTCGATGATTAGAGAAATATTACGTAAAAATACAATGTGTAATTTATTTTATTCAATTCATTATAATTTGATAATTATATTATTTTAGAAATTAATTTTTAGATAATACCTATTTTAGAATACAGTTTTAAAATGATTAAAATTATAGCTACACATTTAAAGAAAGAAAATAGCCTGAGATTTATTTCAATTTTTACGCTGATTATTTGGGTCATTAGGTAAAAATTCTGTTGGTCCTCGATCTCCGTGCCGCACAATCTAAATTCTTTAAATTTTAAAACCAATTAATTTTTAGAAGTGAAATTTTCTTACTGCGTAAACCATAATTAGCGTATCGGAGTTGCAGCTTTCCGTCATTTTTATTTCGCAAACTTAGATTTCAATAGCTCATTCTTGTCATTGATACTTATTTTTACAATTTTAATTACAACTTTTTTAGTATTACATTTTTAATTTATTCACTCTCATAGATTTACATAGCGAAAAAGGTTTTAAATTGGCGTACTATGTAGACTATATTTTACAACATCAAAGTATTAGGTAAAACAATGCAGCGATAGTATATTACCGGTAATAGAAAGATTTAAGATAGAATAGTTTATGTTTTTAACTATTTTTATTGTATCTATTAATGCTTTCATCCACTATATTTTGAAATCGTTGCAGCGAGCAATATGTTTGGTCATTTTCAATTGGAATGTCAATCACTTCGCTGTCGCATCTCAAACGGTAGCGGAGCTGAAAAAAAAAATAGGGAGTTTAATTCGTAAATATTTAATTAAAATTTCTTCTTTTTTTTTTTACTTTAACATAATGCTTCTCGTCAGCCAATTTGTGAAGTTCGAATGTGATGAAACCGCAATATTCCGTCTTCGGAAGCTGAATTAAGTTGAGTAGTCCTAACACAGCAAAGATATGAAAGTCGTGCTAATTAAATTATGAAACAAAATAGTTTTTTTTTATTTTTAATTAATTTAAAATAATTGCCGTTTTATCACAATTACCGCGCTATAAATGTACATTTTAGTTGCATTACTTCTTTCAACGTTGTCGTTCATGTATTTATTGGCAGCGGTTAGAATATTTGCTAGTAGTATTAGAAAAATATTATTTTAAAGATTTGTTTTGTGTGTTTATTCAATTAAGAGTATAATTACAGCCAACTTCATGTCCAATTGGAATGATTCCGGCTCCAAATTGAATGCAATCAGCAGCAGACGAGCAAAATTTTCGAAAATCTAAATTTGGTGGTATTTGATGGGGAAGACCGTGTTTTTTCTAAAACAATAAAACAATTGAATCGCAAATATTTTTTTGGGATTAAAATTAAGAAAAACATACGGCATTAGCCACAGAGTCCATGGATAAAAGGATATTGGCGACGGTGAATTTTGCGTCGCCATAATAAAATCGATGCCATTCTTCCCACACGGACTTAAAACGGAATTTCAAAACATTTTTAATAAATTCGATTCCTCTTAGGGAAATAACTTTGGAAAACTTACTTTATCTTCGAGATATTTGTAACTCATATGTAATTGATATTCTGTAATGTAACGCTCAACAGGAAGTGTTTCAATTTCAAATTCTTTTAAAAGCGTGTCATACTAAAATAATTTTTTTAAAAAAAAAATAAACATTTTGGAAGATAAAAAAATAAGCTACTTGACAAAACCTGTTCGCATTTGTTGGGATTAATGTGCACTGGTATTGGTTGCCAATTTACGCTTTCGTGCCATTCACTTGAGCCATTGGGTGGATACATTGCTGCGAGGACGCATTGGGCGCTCATTATGGTTCTATCGCTATTGGTGCTGTACACGTAAATATCATTGCTGTTATATTCTCCCGGAAGAAAACCGCCGTAGTGCTTCCGAAACCACAAACCCAGTTCATAGGCTTCTCGTTTACCTTGCTACAATCCGCATTTTTCAATATTATAAACTAATTATTTAAAAAAAAAAAATTTACATTGGTTAAGGTATCCAATTGATGTCCCCAGTAGTCTTTGTTTACGTCGTTAGGCAAAAAACCAACCGGTCCTCTGTCTCCGTGACGAAATACCTGAAAAAAATTACTTTTTACCTGGTTATAAAACTACAATATTTTCTTTCTCACTGTGAAAACCATTTTCAAAGTATCCGAGTTTTGTTTCCCCGCCATTTAGTTATGAAATAATGCTTTGTGCAGCTGGCGATTCATTCAAGTAAAATATCTTAATTCAAAAAGAAATATTAAATTGTAGCAACACCTTGGGCGTATTTATAATTAGCCTATATTGTTTCGGTGGATCCGAAGTTCACTATTCAATATTTAATCTTTCATAATTCGATCTTGCTCAGACTGGCTGATACGAGAAAAGTAATAAAATTCGAGATTAATCTAACCCGTTAACTTTTATGAGTAAGCTTTTATTGATTCTTTTCACTTTGCTTTACCAATTGGCTTTCTAAAAATAATATTAAAAAATATTTTACCAGTTTGTTAGATTCTTTACTAAGTTTTATTATTATTATAAAGTAATAAATTTAATTTTCTATTACTTATTTATTTGAAGTAGTTTTGAGCAGCAATTAAATGTGTTAACATGAACCGTTTGTTTTCATTCGGCACGCTTCTACGATTTTTTCAAACCGTTCTAATGGACAAAATAATTGGTCGTCCGCTATCGGCAGGTCCAGTATATCGCTATCGAATTTTAGTTGATGTTGAAGCTAAGAGCAGAAATATCGGAAGTCGTTATAAAAATACAATTAAAATATTAATTTTCAAAAAAAAGAAAATAAAAAAAGAGCAAACTTTAATGTAATGTTTTTCATCTGCCAACTTGTGGAGTTCAAACGTAAGGAAGCCGCAATAACCAGTTCTTGGACGGTTTATATTTAACTGAGACAGCACTGTTGTTAAATTTATATCATGCTGGAAAAGTATTTAAAAAATAAAATAACACAAACGTGTCAATATAAATTATATTATTATTACCAGGCTGTACATATACATTTTTATTTGTTTTTTATTTTCTATTTTTTCTTTAAAGGCGTTCAATACCATGTCTAATAGGGTAGCTTTGGCAAACAAACAAAAAAAATTTAACTGCAGTGTACTCGTATAATATGGTCGCATTAAAGAAATGTATTGTTATGACTTACATCCAAGTTTGTTATAGAATGGAAAAACTTCAAGGCTGAGTTGAAAAGTCTCTACAACTGATACGCATAAAGCGGGGAAATTGTCCACTTCCGGAGGAATTTCAATTTCAAGACCATTAGCTTTCTTAAAAAATCAAAAAAGTTATTTTTATGCCAATTACTAAGATTTTTTTTAAAAAAAAAAAATACGTTAACATAAGCGCCTTCTATCGAGAGTAACGTAACATCCAGTCTCATTTCCTTGTCGGATCCGTAAAAGTATTTAAACCATTTCTCATAAGTAGGCTTAAAAACATTCAATTAATAATAATATTGTTCGTGAGAAATTAAATATAAAAAAAAAAAAAAAAATAAGTCACTTTAAATTGTAAAATGTTCTTATACACGTTTAAATGACGTTCTGTATGGCAATATTCTTTGGGAATTGCATCGACAGCAGATAACGGGGCTAACAAGCCCGAGTGCTAGAAAAAAAAAAAGCAATTAATCAAATTGAAATATTAATTCGAATCTTTTTTTAGAAAGTTTTTTCTTCACTTGATCTATATCGCTGGAAGTGGTGTGCACGGGAATGGGCTGCCATTGAATTTGGTCGTGCCATTGATTGGGGCCAATTGGCTTGTACAGTCCGGCTAAAACGCATTGCGCCGTCATCAAAGTCCGACTTTTATCGGTACTATGCACGTAAATATCGTTCCCATTGTAGATGTTGGGCAGGAAATTTTCGTAGTTTTGACGATACCATAAACCTAATTTATAAGCTTGTCGTTTTCCTTCCTAAAATATGCGGCGTTATTTAACACCAAATCAATTTTATCAATAGCAAAAAGTTAAAACTGATTAATTCGGAAATTTAAAACATTCTTACATTTGTAAGCAATCCTATTTCATTTCCCCAATAATCTCTGTTTTTATCATTCGGTAAAAATAGTAGTGGTCCTCTATCTCCGTGTCGAAACAACTAAATATTTTCAATATAAATTACAATTTAAAAAAAAAAAAAATTAATAAAGTATTTCTTACGGTAAAAACCATAAGCAAAGTATCGACGTCTTTCTTGCCTGGCATTTTTTTTAGATACTAATAATATTTATTGGTGATCGATATCTTCTTTATCACTTACATTGCACGTACGGTAAAGCCTTGATCTTTTATGTCTCGTCACTCACTCCACCCCTCCTTATTTACGATATCGTTGGGTGCTCGCGTGGATAACATGCCCTCATTATGCCTCATAATTAATATATTACAGTATTGTTATCCTCCTCATAGTACTTTTTTTTTTTTTAAATTATTATTAAGTTTTGTCGTCTCATGGCAAAGACATCTTCAGGCATAAGAAACATTGAGCTATTAATACCCCCCTCTTGCGATCCTGAAGTATTTGCGTAATGCAGAAAAACAAATAATAATTTCGTCCTTGGTGTAATTTTATGTTTTATTTCCATCAACAGTAAGTCGTTTTGTTGTCAGAGGAGATTTATTTAGTTTGGTTATTCAGATTCAATATAAGTTATTTCAATTACACTGCTTAATTTTATAATTAAGATATTTCAAAAATTTAATTTTTGATATGAAATTTAGAATACAGTATACGGCTTTAAAATTATAGCTACAGTATCTACGAACACACTTAAGGGAAGAAAATAGCCTGAGATTTGTTTCAATTTTTACGCTGATTATTTTGACATTATTCTTCTACTATTTTCTGAAATTGATGCAATGAACAATACTTTTGGTCGCCAACGATTGGGACGTCCATTACATCGCTGTCGTACTTGACACGAAAATGGAACTGTTATATTAATCACATTTTTATTTAAAAAAAATTTTTTTTAGAAAATTTAATTTGTTTTTACTTTGATATAATGTTTTCCATCGGGTGTTTTGTGCAATTCAAAGGTAGCTGAACCACAGTATTGAGGACGGGGAAGTTGAATGCCCAATTGCGCGAGCAAGGCGATTATACTGACGTCATGCTAATAATATTCAAACTTGTAATTCATAATAATAGACTTTTTAATCAAATGTTTTTCAACAATCAATAATAATTACCGCGCTGTAAAGGACCATTTTAAACGAATTTTCTTTTTTAATGCGTTGATTGATGTATTTGTTAATGCTTCTAAGTATACTTTCTAAGAAACAATGGGCATTTAATAAAATTAATAAGGGAAAAAGCTTTAATGATCAATAATAATAATATTATTAATATTGACCGCCAATATCAACTCCAAAAGGCAGAATTTGGCCGCCAATTTGTAGTAACTCTGATATGGACGAATTCAGTGCTTCACAATCAAAATTTGGTTGCATGTCATAAGGAAGATTAAGCTTTTTCTAAAGAAAATTTTAATTACTGTAATTAAAATAATAAATAACATGTTATCAGTCTCATACTGCTATCGCCACATTTTCACTTGCAACGATTATGCCACGAAATGTCACTTTTGCTTCTCCGAAATACCACCTATGTAATTCATCTCGTAATGGCTTTTGTTGAAAATAATATTGGAGTAATTTTTAATTTAAAAAAAAATAAAAAAATATGCAGTATTAATAATATTTATAAAAAAAAAACCTTGGACAGCAAAAATTTATTATGCATTTCTAAAAGGCTTTTGGTTGTACAAAGATCCGTCGGAAATGATTCGATGCTATAAGCTTTCAATATTTCACTGTACTAGAAAAACAAATGTGAGCTTTCAATTAAGTTATAAAAATAATAGTTCTACTTCTTCGCATTTGTTGCGATTGAGGTGAACCGGAATGGGTTGCCAATTGATGTCTTTATGCCATCGGCTGGTCTCACTCGGAGGATACATGGCGGCTAGAATGCATTGAGCGGTCATCAAGGTCCTATCGCAATCAGTGCTGTACACGTAGATGTCGTTGCTGTTATATTCAGCCGGAAGTAGAGTATGGTAGTGTTTTCGGTACCACAAACCCAACTCATAAGCTTCTCGTTTTCCTTGCTAATAAAAACTTACTTTTTGTATTGAACAAATTTAAAGCGCTTCTTACGTCGGTTAATTTCCCCTCCTGATTACCCCAATAGCTTCTATTTGGGTCATTCGGTAAAAATTCTAATGGTCCTCGATCTCCGTGCCGCACAATCTAAAGGCTATAATTTTAAAACCAATTAATTTTTATAAGTGAAATTTTCTTACTGTGTAAACCATAATTAGCGTATCGGGGTTGCAGCTTTCCGTCATTTTTATATCGCAAACTTGGATTTGTGACTTGATCAAAATGTTTAAACTTTTCTTTCAATCAATAAATTGATGAGTTATTATAGTGCAAAGGAGCCTACTGTATACCAAGCTTTCATTGCTTTTGTTTTAATATTTAAATTGAGGATTAGTTTTAATCAGAGGTATTTCAGGGAGTAGAAGAGTACAATAGCTCATTCTTTTCATTGATACTATTTTTTATAATATCAATTACAATTTTTTTAGTATAATGTTTTTAATTTATTCGTTCTCATAGATTTACATAACGAAAAAAGTTTTCAATTGGCGTACTATGTTTTCGATACCACAAACCCAACTCGTACGCTTCTCGTTTTCCTTGCTTTTTTTACAGCTAAAAAAAATGTTTACCTTGGTTAATATGCCTCTTTGATTGCCCCAAAAACTTTTATTTAAATCATGGGGTAAAAATTGTACTGGTCCTCGATCTCCGTGTCGCACAATCTAAATAGTTGAATTTTATACTTATCGGAGTTGCCGTTTTCTGTCATCATTAAATTGCAAACCTCAATTTATAACTGATAGATTGTTTTTATAATTCTTGTAAGTTTTTTTTTTTGTTTAATTAGAAAAAGGTGGCTTATGCCCTTCATATATACCCATTGTTTATAAATAATCGACACTAAGAACGTAGATTAATTTTAATCCCACCTGTGAGACGTTGTTTGGGTTTTGGGCATTATTAATTTGATATATTTAATTGGTTTGGGTCTTTTTTGTAAAAAATGTTTTACCGTGCAATATTATTTGTATCCGCGGGTATTGTTCAGCAACAAATGTTCAATGCTTTTTTACATAATGATTTATTTATTGCTTCATAATTATGCTTAAGTATTGCTAAATGGCAAATACAGTAGATTAGTTTTTAATTAAATATAATTCAATCTATAAAGTCAAAATTGACTTACTGTAACTGAACAGCACAAACAAAAATTCAAAATAAAAAAAAAATCTAACTTCGGTGCATTTAAAGCTTCGACCATGAAACACACTTCTCAGAGAAGCGTGTTTTATTTTCGTAGATTTAAATTTACGCAAATAGCCTGCGTGTGTTAGAAGGGTTATTAATTTGTAGTCGACACCTCGTTGCTTTCCTATAAAGCGCGATGTTATCTTTCAATTTTAACAAATTCAAAATCTTAAATTTAAATGTTTAGGCTATCTTCAATCGGCATTCTTCAACGATATTTTGAAATCTTTCTAATGGACAATATAATTGGCCATCAGCCATTGAGAGGTTATCTAAATCGCCATCATACTTTGTTTGGAGTTGAAACTAAATAATAAGAATTTTGGTTTTAATTTATTTATGCATTTGAAATTAAATCCTATTATTTTGCTAAATACAAACTTTAACGTAGTGTTTTCCATCTGGAAACTTGTGTAGTTCAAAAATAACAAAACCGCAATAGTCAATCCTTGAGCGGTATTCATTTAACTGGGACAGCAGTCCGTATAAATTTGCGTCATGCTAATTTCATAAGTAAAAAAAACTATCAGAACAATATCCTCATAAATATTAAAAAAATTAAATAGATTATTACCACGCTGTACATATACATTTTGGTTGGCATTTTATTTTCTATATTATTTTTGAAGGCGTTTAATGCCGCATCCAACATACTAGCTAAACAAATAAACAAAAAATTACTATAAAGTCTAAAATAAAAAAAATCAATGTTATTATTACATCCAAGTTTCCTATAGAATGGCAATACCTCACAGCCGAGTTGGAAAGTGTTCTTAACTGATAAACTAAACGCGGGAAAGTTTTCAATTTCCGGGGGAATTTCTATCGGTAGACCATGCGTATGCTACAAAAAAATTATTTATGTACAGTTTTATAGAAAAATGTCAAGTTTTGTTTTTTAAAAAAAATACTTTACGTTAATGTAAGCGTTATCCACCGAGTTTATAACATCCGCGAATCGCATTTGCTCGTTTCCGTAAAAGTGTTGAAACCATTTTTCATGAAAAGGCTTGAAACATTTTAATAATTCCACATCAAAAATTAAATAAAAAAATTGACAGGAACCTTAGATTCTAAAGAAATCTTATGCATGTTTAAATGACGCTCTGTTTTGCAAAGTTCAATGGGAATTGTATCCAATGAAAACGGAGCTAATGAGCCGGTATGCTAAACATCAAAACAATTATTATTAATCGATCAAAATTTAACTATGAAGTCAAAACTTAAAAAAAGATTTTATACAGGGTCTACATCGCTGGAAGTGGTGTGAACAGGAATGGGTTGCCATTGAATTTCGTCGTGCCATTGATTCGGGCCAACTGGCTTGTACAGTCCGGCTAAAACGCATTGAGCCGTCATCAAAGTCCGATTCATATCGGTACTGTACACGTAAATATCATTCCCATTGTAGATCTTCGGCAAGAAATTTTCATAACGTTGACGATACCATAAACCCAATCTATAACCTTGTCGTTTTCCTTCCTAAAATATGCGGCGTTATTTAACACCAAATCAATAGCAATCAAAGCGCTTTTAAAAATTAATTCGAAATAAAAAAACATTCAAAAATTAAATTTCTATTCTAAAATAAATTATTTGATGTTAAACGACGCACAACACTCTTACATTTGTAAGCAATCCCGGTTGATTTTCCCAATGATCTTTATTTTTATCATTCGGTAGAAACACCATTGGGCCTCTCGCTCCATGTCGAAAAAGCTAAAAACGTACGTAATAATTATTTGCTTAAATGACAAATAAAAAAATATTTCTTACGGTAAAAACCATGAGCAAAGTATCGGAGTCTGGTTTGGTTGCCATTTCATTCGATAATATTGACTATGGCTAAGAGCGAGGTCGCAAAGTTTTATTTAATGACGTGATTTATGTAGATAAAAATAGGAATGATGCGATAAAACCGATAGCGAGACGATAAAAGGCCTTGAAAGCCACGTAAAATTAACAATACTAGTAATCAAACTTTTATTTCCAATATACATGTACCTATTGAAGTATGGAGGATGTTGGCGGATGTTATTGTGTTCTGCGGATATTTTACATAATTATGTATAATGTGCTTTCGATTGTTCACTCTTCTAATAACGGGTTGTACCCAAAGTTAAATAATAATTATACCTTTTTTCGAATAAGAAAAAAAAAATTGCCACCGTTAAACGGTTTATAATTCTTCTTTGGCTCCCTGTTGGCCTGAAATCTGATTAATAACAAATTCATACAGTGTATTCAAACTTCTATCTTCTTCCGAAAATAAAATTGGATTCAGTTTATCTTTCGCTGATACAAAATAAATAGTGGGGAATCCAGACACTTGAAAAGGAGGAGGAAGATCGTTAGCAGTAGCGTCCATTTTAGCTACTACAACCTCCCACTAAAAAAACCAGTTCAAATAATAAAATTAACAAGATTTATAGAACAATGTTATTACCTTGTGATCTATAAGTTTTTTCGCTAATTGAGAGTAGACTTTTTCCAAGGACTTACAGTGACCACACCACGGAGCGTAAAACTCAATGAGCACATTTTTATCGTTTTGTTCCACCATTGAATTAAATGTTTTTCCCACGACTATTTTCACAGCTTCGTCATTTCGCTTTGGTATGGGCTGAGATTTAAAATAAGGTTGTATCTTTCCTATAAATTATTAATTTATTTATAATTAATTCAACGAAACCATTTGATTCGAACATTAAGCGAAGCTGAATTTTTTTTTTTTTTTACCTTTGAGAACTGAAGCGATGAATTGAGAAAGCAATTTAGCGTTGAACCCATCTTCGGGGCTCCACGGATATTTCAAAGTGGTTTGCGTATAGAAACCCGCGTTAACATCTTCTCCCGAATCATCTAAACCTAAATCTTTTAATTCATCTTGATATTCTTCTTCTCCGGAGATACAAAAAGTAATTTCTGGATGAGATTTGGCCACTTCGACAACTTCGCTACGAATAAGTTGAGTTGCTTGAAATTTTTTTTAAAAAAAACGCGTTTTAACATTTCGTTTTCGGTCAAAAATAAATTAACAAAATTATTCACCTTTCCGATGAGCATGTGAAAAGTTAACGTCGTAATATATCACCACGAGAGGACGTTTCGAGTATAAAATTTGCATGTTTTGTTTGGTTCTGTGCCCTACCAATGGTAAAATACTTTTCTGGACGAAAGATATTATTTCTGTAGATTTGGCATCCTCCTAAAAATAATAATAATAAGTAAATTTAAAATAACAATTCGTTTGGAAAAAATAAATTTGGCAATACTTCAAGAAATTCGTGTCTTGCTTTCTCGTATTTTGATTGAAAAAGTTGGGGTTTAAAAACAACAATTGCGGGAATTGACTTGACTTTGAAATGATCAGCAATTTTTTTATCAAAAGTATGCAAAAAATTGTGTTGCCCTCTCATCTCATTCGCTGAAACAAATTAAAATCGTTAAATTAATAAAGCGTATACATTCAAAAAATTTAAATTAATGTTTACTTGCTGCTTGATATTCGACAAACAAATTAATTTGCTCATTTTCAAAAAATCCGACTACTGTGGCAACTTCCTTGTTAACGCTGATAATATAGTCTAACTTCTTCAAATCTTCTATAAATTTTGTAGCCGGCGTAGCCTCATTTTTCATATATCTAACAATACCTTGGGGAAAAAAATCGATTAAATATTTTAAGTTTACGGCTTTATTGGATTTAAAATTTGAAATACCTTCGGCATCCCTCGGCCCTTTATACTCAAACTCTCTTCCTTTCCGAAATATTTTTAAGGTTGGGTAACCCTCAATATGAAACATGCTTTTCAACGATTCTTCTTCCACCGTATTAACTTTCGCTAATAAAATTCCTAAAGGACTTAATACGCCGCTGGCTTTATCATATTCCGGTTCCAATCGTCTACAATGTCCGCACCACGGGGCGTAAAACTCGACTAAAATCAGCTCAGATTTCCTAATTATTTCGGTAAAATTATCAATGGTTAATTGCAAAACGCTGGACGGCAGAGGTTTCCAATTATCAGCCGATCGTTCTCTCAACCATTCGACGATGCCAGCAGCTGACCGTTCGCCGTCGAACGAGAATTTCGCTCCGTTTTTGAAATAAATTAACGTGGGATAACCGTTCACTTCGTAACCGCTAGCACTTTTCTCGTTGGTAGTGGCGTCGATTTTGGCTAAAACAATGCCTTCATCCGACAAAGTCTCCGCTGCTCGAGCATATTCAGGTACCAAAGCTTGACAATGTCCGCACCTAACAAAAATTTTTTAATAATTATAAACAGATGTTATTTAAAAAAAAAAACAACGTTACCATGGTGCGTAAAATTCAACTAGAATGTTTTTATTTCCTTCTATGGCCTCGTCAAACGTTTCGTCCGTTAATTCTAGCACGTAATCCTTTTTGATTTCGGCTAAAGAAATATGCTTAGATTAAAATATAATACAAAATTTAAACTCAGCTCTTTTGAAAAATGGCGCTGTGCATGTGTCATTAATTTTACAAGTTCAAGTATCAAAGGTCATAGCCGTCAAACACCATCCCCCCTCGATCTAAGTTTCTATTTACAGATTTAATAAACATACCGCTTTCTAGATTTTCGATTTGACTTCTAACGATGATGAAGAATAAACTTAGGGAAAATAGTATTGAGAAAAACCTGTCAAAAATCATTTTTTAAGTTTGTTTTCTTACGTTGACAAGCCAAACACCGCGCTGTAGTTTTTCAAGAAAGTTGTAGAGGGCGCTTGTGTTTTTGTAATCGATTTGTAATCGTTTCAGCAAACTTCAAAGATGAGTACTTCTCCATTACGTACGAGGTGTTGTGTTGTTTTTCTATTTTTTCGATGAATTTCTGGTGAAAACATTTACAATAAAAGGTTTTTATATGCTTATTTAGTTTATTTTGAACATTTTTATTCATTATATTAATATAGATAACTCGTGACTAATTTATAGAGCCTCGAAAATGATGAACGCGGTGCTCCGAAGTTGCTCTCATTTGAAAGAAATTAAACGTAAAACATGCATTTTTTTAAAATAATTTAGCTTATTTACATAGTTTTAATAATTATTTCGTTAAATTTTAGTTTGTTCGATATCTCAGTTGGCAGCATCTTTTCATACGTCGTGCTCGTTAGATCTTCGCAAAGCTTATCCTTTCGAGTCAAAGAAAATTAAATTAGAAAAATCGTATTACAGATCAGGTAAATCAGCATTAGCCTAATTTATGGATCATTAAGGTTTTTATATTACATGTAATTTATTAATGCTAAAATATCACTACAGGTGATCTAGAGGGCGCTAAAATGATTGATTTAAGCCAACCAAGGCCGGAATTTCGAAATTCAAAAGAATTGGAAAAGTAAACTATTGAGTCATGTTAATTCTAGTACATGTAATTGTATTAAACATCATCTTTTTTTTCTCTCAGGGCAAATGAACTAGTAAAACGCGTATTTTCCTTAGATTTTGCACCAAGAGTGAGTTTAAATAGTAATTTTTATCGAGTGTTACACAACAACTCAAACAGCAATGTTTATAAATTGATAGTTTTTTGAGTTGCGTTTTAATTGAAACACTCCTAAATTTTTTTTTTTTTTTTGTTACTTTCCACAATAATAATTAATGCATTTTATTTAATAATAGAGATGCACGACCGAAATGTTAACGAAAGAAATGGTACAGAGTGTTCAACGTCACCCAGCTGACTATTATGATTCAATCGAAGCTAAGAGTAATAATAATTATTAACAATTACTGTATTGAGAGAAATAATTTTTTTTTTCTTAAGTTGCCCATTTCACATCTAAAATCCGTCGGTATCAAGCCTTAAACTATTACCATTACAAAGGAAACAGATGTTGGCTACTGAAAAAGCTGACAAAGGAATTTATTGATAAGAGACAAAAATATCTAAGGATACTGAGAAAAACTGACGCTGAAAGATTTGAATGGCTAACCGAAACTCTGAAGCTCAGTTATATCCCGCACCCGGATTTCAAATTTCAAAAAACCAATAAAAATCGAATTCTACATTTAACGCAATCCTATTGCGAACAAATTCGAATGGCCAAACTTCAAGAATACAAGTACGCTTGAAATTCACTTTTTGTCCCAAGTTGATTATTATTATGGATGGTAATTGTATTTTTTGGGTTTTGTTTAGAGAGAGAGTGAAAGCTCAAAAAGATATCTTTCTAAAAGAACGAGAGGAGAAATTGAAGTTTATAGCTGAAGAAGAAAAAGCCTTAGGTTTAACCGATGCTGTTCCACTTTCAGTGGAATCGGAGCACATGAAAACGAAAGAGACGCCTATTGAGTCTACCTTATTACAAATTGCGAGAAGAACGAGCAACAACGAAGACACCGCTTTGGCCGGTCGACCACCGGAATATCCAAAGTCTGGTTATTTAACCGGAAAACCATACGGTCGCAAATAAACGCCGAAATTACGGTTTTAAGATTTAGTTTAAAAATAAAACCAATTTTTTGCGTCACGTTCAATTTTAGCCACGGAGTAAATTCATGAATAAATCAATAAGTAAGCTACTTATTAAACTATTCGAAGTTCTCGGTGATTCCCGTTCTGTGTACATGAAATCGACAAAATATAATAAAATCTTTTTTCGAAAATAATATTTATAATATCTTCGAGGCAAAAATATTTTTACACTTGCATCTTATATAACTTTTTGTTTAGGATTTATTCGCACTTACTTATTTAGGGGATTAATATAATATCTTTGTTTTTTTCGATCAATCTACTACTTTTTCTTGGATTAGGACATGGAGGAGGTTGAACTCTTCTTCTTTTCCGTTTAGGACTTTTATCGGTGGTATCCGCGGTTTTTGCCGTCGTTTCTACCGAACTTTCAGTAGTATTTTCCAGAGAATTTTCTGTAGTTGTTTTTTTCGAACCTTTATTTTTCCTTTTTGCTCCTTCATCCAAAAATAAATTTAAATAAATAAACAATAGAAAGTGGATTCAATTTTATATTATTCAGAGTCTTACTTAACATTTTGGATTTTTTTAATTTTCTATCTCTGTTGTTTAATCCTTTTCCAACATCAGTTTGAGGGTCTTTATCCCTATTTTAAAAAAAAAAAAAATGTTAAAGAGTTCACATTTGGAACACTTAATATGGGTTCATTTGAGGCATAAATTTCACATGTGATACCTCGTGGTTTCTTGAATTGTAACGGCTGAAAGTATAGCGGGCCAGAAAAACAAACTCACGAACTGTTGAAATAATAACTGATAAGTTTCTGAAGAGGTTATTTCTTCGAGTTGTGATTCGTTTTTGTCAATATTCTCATCCTCTGTGTTTACTTGTAAATAGAGTAAGTGATTTTTGAGAAGCAAAAGGCTCCGAAAAACCGACAAAGTTTTAACCATCGGAGGTAAAAGAACCATTTGTCGAGGGCCATCCGGTTGATCAAATACCGACAAAACGTTCACCAACCCCGAAAGGTGGTTCTGATATTCTTCGATGTTTTCATTAATTTTGAAAGCTTTCGCCGGTCGTCCGACGGTAGAAGGAAAATTAAATAAAGATAAGTAGGTTTTAAGCTGATGTTCGACGCTGCCCGATTTCCGCGCCTTCACTTGCCATCCACTCGGACCTAACATTTTATGAAACGTTCGGATCGGAAGTTGAAGAATGATTCGTCGTAATGCGACGAACACGTCATCCGAAGTGGGTTGGAAAATACTTTTTTTGAACGCGATAAAAGTGGTGGGCCGTTGCACTTTATAGCCTCGGCAAAAATTTTTCAAACACAAGTAGACCCTGCGAAAGATGTAGCCTTGATAATCGCTGTATTTCACTCTATAATCTTCTCGACTTCTCATTTCACAAGCCTAAAATCCGTGAAAGACACGGTTAAGTCATAAAATAAAAACAAATAATAATGTTATAATAATTATAACGTCATACTGCATAATAAATTTACCATAGTCATTCTATTGTATCTGCGCCTTAACATGGGTCCAGTTCTACCTTCAAAATGTTCTTTAAAAGCACACCAAGTTTCTGGGAAAAAAATTATAATAATTTTATACATTATTACACTGTACATGTGAGAATAAGAAATAATGTAAACATCTTTCATACTTCCATGCTTTTCAACTAATTGCAAAAGTTTTTCATCTTCATCTTTAGTCCAACCACAAAACCGCAATTGTGGATTTAATGCAAATTGCCATCTACATTTAAATAAAATTATTATTAAAAAAACAATAATAAGAAAAAATACAATTTATCTAAAAATAATATAATAATGAAAAATAAAATCGAAAAACTCATGATAGTAATTACCTTTCGTGGCACTGTTTACTGTTTCGATTTTCCACATATTTACATATCTTCCAAAAAGAATTTACGCCAAATAGCCATACCCCTGCCACTAAACACTGCAAAAAGAATTTTATTAAAAACCAGAAATTATTTAAATTGTTAAGCAATTTATAATTTATAACCATATCTTCTTCCTCAGTCCATAGTCCTTTTTTCTTCAGTGGGGTTATTACATAATTATACTGATGCCATACTTGTTTAATAGTTCGACCATGCATTTCTTCGGTAACTATTTTTAAGATAATTAAATTTTTTTTTTGTTAATATATTTATATGCCGTACAGTATTTAGGACAATAATTAAATTACTTTTGCTCCATGGAATATAATCGCCGATGCGGTATTTTTCAACGAGATCTACGATTTTAGCCTTTTCTTCATTCGACCAAAACCTTGTAAATTTAAAATTAAGAAATAGAACATAATAATTTAAAAACTGGATTATGAAGCCAACTTTTTATAGCCGGGGTGTAATTTTGAATGATATTTAGAGCAGCATTGAAGCGCCGTTCTACCAGACTAAAAACAAAAAAATAACAATGATATTTTAACAATTAATTTTAAAATTACAAAAATAATACATTCGTACACCAAGTTCATGTGCAATTTCATCCCAATCGACGAGAGGTTTTTCTTTAATTAAATTTTTCAACGTTTCTAATTCATCCTTCTTCCATTTCGACTTATTAACAGCTGGATGAAGGTAATTTTTCCAGTACAGTTCGATTTCAACTGCACTTCTCCGACCATCAAACTATTTTTTCAATAAAAAAAAAACCAAGAATGAAAGAGCCTTATTAACAACCAATACAAAGAATCTAAATATCTTTTTACTTAAAAATCACTTACATCCAGAACGCTTATTTTCATCCAATCGTACTCGATATTTCTCGATAGAGAAAGATCGGTGGTGCCTTTTTTTAATTCTTCGAGTTCGTTCTCTGCCTTTACAAGTTCTTCTTTTTTTCTTTTTATTTCTTTGGCCCCCAGTTCGCAAGTTTGTAGCTCCATCGCCAGCACTTCGCAATTCGCCTGCTTCGGTTGTAATTCTTTCTCGATCGCATTCGTCTTAATAGCTTTGATCAACGTAGTTTCTTCTTTCGTCGACCCTGCGTTAACGTTCAAATTTACAAAATCAAAACCATAAAATTATTATCGAGCTTACATGTGGAAGGCATAGTATCGATTGCCCACTCGTCATTATTAGCTTTCTTTTTAACATCCTCGTTCACAGGTGGAGCGAGACCGGATTTATCTCGGAAATAAGGATTGCAAAATATGTTCCGTGAAAATTGATCCTTAGGTTTATTTACATTCGTTAATAATTCATCTTGAATTAAGAACTGACAATTTAAAATTAAATTAGTCGACGAAAAACGCTTTGAAATAACATGGTTATTATTGTACTGTACTGTACTTGTAATTCTCGGTTTTTGCTTAATTCAAATTCCAAATCTCGAATAGCTTCTTCCAACACAACCTGATATTTAATATTAATTTGATAGCAATTTTCTAGAGACGGTTCGGCATTCCATTCAGTCTCATCATCTAATTCTTCTCGTCTCTATAAAAATTGCAAGTTTATTCAAGGAATAAATTGTATAGTTATAAAGGCTATAATTACAGATAAAAAGGAAAACTTCTCATTGAACTCGGAATTATCTAAATAGAAGTAAATAATAAATACAAAAATGTACGGCTTCGTTACACTTATTACATAATTATATTAAAATAATATTATTCTTACCTTCATCAATGAAGAAATCTTCCTCAGAATCACTGGAATCGTCATCTGACCCACATTCGAGTTCGGATTTTTCGTTGATAAACCTTTCTAGTCTAGTAACATCATTTTCAATTTCAAGATTTGATTCTTCCATATTTTAAGCAATAACTTTAAGCGATTGTCATAAATAAAACAATTAATAAAACTTTGTAAACCGAATTAAATTCATCGCGCTTTCAACCTCAGGGACGCCGACATAATTCAGTGACGTCATTTTTACGTATATAACCGATTACTATACGATAGTAGTTATCCGCCATATTTAAAGAAACATTTATTGATAATCATGTACCGTAGAAACTGAAATAAAAATGTAGACCGTAGTCTACCTTTAGTTTAAAACGATAAACCAGTAGTAATATTTTAAATTTTTATTTATAAAAGTAAAAAAAACTGTACAAAAAACTTTCCCCTTTATCCAACATTATAAAATAATAAAAAACAAACTAGGTAAACAAAAAAAAACTAATTAATTTATAATTAATTATATAAAAATAAAAAAAAGTAATTGATTAGAGTGAGGTCATGGCTGGTGGTCTGGCGTAGGCTTTAGGTATAAATCCATATTTTCTAGTTTTCGGAGCGTAGGCCCATAACCAGCCATCCACCGTCTGATTATTCAAATCGGCGTAGACCCAATCGCCTCTTCGGACACTCAGATCGTCGGGTGCCTGAGCCTTATAATCGTACAACATCACTAGCTCACTCCCGTGAAACCTCAGATCTTCGGCTTCGTTCGAATTGGGCCCGTGATAGCCGCTGGTGTTCTGATAAGGAGGCGAATTGGACGTATGCTCAACACTCGGTAAATGATCTGTTTTGAAATAAATAAGAATTAGTAAGCGTCAAGAAAATAATCGAAGAGCTTAGTTTCAAAGTAGAGACTTTTCCGTTTTTGTACATTAATATTTTTAATCTACCAAGTGTTATTTGATTGGTGTACTAACTGTTCTATTGAACCCTACTGGTACTGGGAACAACACTCGGGATATTCGATGTGGCTCTATGCCGCTTTCCTCATTGTGTCCGCCTCGACTTTGATACCAAGCTCTCCGAAAAATTTAAATAATTTTAAAAGTAAAAACCTTGCGCCACATTTGCAGGATAGACGAAAGCGCTGGGCACGAAGCCTTCCTGTCCTTCCGACCTCAAAATCCAAACCCAATCCGGATCCTCTCGATTCAAAACCGTAACGAGTTCTCCGCGTTCCACACTCACGTCATTTTCGTCCCTGGCGATGAACGTGTAAAGCACCACGTACCTGCCGGCCGGATCTTTAAAAAACGGATGCACGTTATTGGCGTTATTGGAATTATTGCTGGTGGTGAGCGGCGCCGGCATCGAGGTGGGCAGCACTAGATTTAAATTATTATTGTTATTGAGATTATTGGCACGTTCTTTCGTCGTCAGCAAGTGTTTGGCTTGAGGTCCCACGTAGCTCTCCGTATCCGAATGCACTTCCCTCATATTCCGTCCCCCGCCGTGCAGAGTGGATCGAGGATCGACCAGACTTTCCGCGTCTCGAGGCAATTTTTTTTGCTTCACGCTCAACGCCAATTCCGCCAGCTGACTACCGTACGGCGTGCAATACGAGTGCGGGATAAAGCCTTCCTGTCCGTTCTCCGCCGCGATCACGTACACCCAGTCGTTTTCTTGGTACAAAACGTTGACCAAGTGTCCTCGCTTCACTTCCAACTCGTCGTCCACGCACGGCGTAAAGTCGTGAAGAACCACCATCTTCGAATCCGGCGACAGACCATTTTCTTTCTCGATGCCCACCCGCACTAGAGTCTCGATACTGGCGCTGCCCGTGATCCGACCGATGCTCGGCGCCCGACCCATCCCGTCTTTTTCGTTCACCTCTGAAAAAAAGAACGACAACAAACATCCCATCATTTAGCAGCATCTCATACCATCATCTACGCTCTTATAATTATTATTAGTATCCCTCACTCTCTCTCTCGAACGCTTTACATAAAAATGTTTCTCTAGAAAGAACCAGTCGCTCACGATTTTTTTTCTTTCTCTCTCTCTCTTTCTCCCGATCAAAGATGGTAAAGAGTTTGAGGGTGAATATTTTGAGAGGGAAAAATTATTTGATGGAAGAAGATTATCAAAATATGATGATGAAGAGTGTGTAATTTAGCGGGTGGGCGGGTTTTTTTTATTTTTATAATATACAGTATATATATTTTTTGAGTTTCGATTTTCTTGATGGATTATGCTGAAAGCGATGCAAAAACTTGCTTTTTTTAAAAATAATAATAGGTACTAAATTCGGTACCGACTATTTAGGAGAGCGAGAGAGAAAGAAAAAGTGGCTTACCCACTCGAGAGCTCGAACGAGTCGAGGTGTTCGGGATCAAACTTAACGCTCATAAATATTATTAAACTTTTTTGTTTGAAAATTTATTACATTTTTTAAGTTGTGGTTATATTTTTTTTCTCCTTTTTCTTAAATGCATCGTATTTCAATTTTTAACGTTTTCCGGATTATTGTGAGCTTGATCGAGTTGGGCACGAAAGTGGCACATTATTTTATTTATTATTGTATTTAGGATAAATGAATTCGAAATTTAAAAATATAATTCGAATTCCGATTAATTTTATGAATTATACTGTGTAAAAAAAAGACACTGTTAAACAGTTGGAGACTACAACGTAACGTAATGTAGGCTACCGATAAAAAAAAATGTATTAAAAAAACATTACCAATTACGATTAATCCAGGCCTGTTTAATTTTAAAAACTTAATTCTAAATTTCACAAAAGCATAATCAAAAACAAAATGCACATTTCTACTTCCATTTTATTCCTTATACAGTATTATAAAATTCAATTATTTTTGAACTATTGAAATTTTAATGATTTTTAAAAGTGTTGAATGAAAAAATAATCAAAATTTGCTGCACTGTTCTTAAAATGTATTAAAATTAATTTTTACGTTATAAGTTATCTTTAAGAAAAAGCAAATAAAAATTGGATTAGAAAAATACGGAAAAAAATAGTATTAAAAAGTATAATCATAGTTACTATGGTATAATGAATAAAATTATTGTTCAATAATGGAAATTCCTCAAATGATCAAAAAAATTCCTTATATTAAATGGACTGGGAAGAAACGTTTAAACACAATGTTTATATTAGATGACATCTACGTAATAATTTTGAATGTCTCAGCATAAAGATTATTATAAAACTTTTTTTCTTTTCGCGTGTTACATGTTTGGGTTGAAGCTTAATAAAAAGTTTAATAATAATTTCGTTAAATATTGAAATGGGCGGGGTTATTTTTTAGCAGGCTATCTAAATGTTGACCCTGAGATGACCCTTCCACGTATAATTAAGATGCCGGTCATTTATTTCTATTTTTTTTTTTTTTTAACTTCTTCCATCAGGAAGAAAAAAAAAACAATACGAGACGCTGTGAGAAATTTTTGTGTGTGCCCGAGAGAGTAGGCTATAATATGTAAAACCGAGATTATGATCTGATGTTTGAGTTACGAGAGGTGAAATCGATTAAATGACCTTTACTAAAAAAAAATAAATAAAAAAAAAAAGAACAACATGAGCTGCTGCAGCATCCTCTTCTAACCTAGAATATTTAAATAAATTTTTTTTTTCGGTTTTTACTACCTGCAAATTATCTATACTTTTTTTTTTTACCTTCTTCACGGTGACCTTCGTCGACACTTTTTTTTTTTCTATGTCGCCATTTTTCGATTAAAAGTTTGATTTTAACCGCGATTTTAATAATAAATAAAAACTACCTTTCTTACGTTTTCCACGCCGAATGCGTACTGGGCACAAAAATGCCATCTTTCTCCGTCTTTTCCTATGTTTTCAACCATCGATAAACTTTTTTCTCTTCGCCTTCCATCTTCGCACAACTTGTCAGCGCCATTAGAGATGTAAAAACTTTTTTTTAATTTTATATCGATATTTCGATATTTATTTTAATCGATTATTGTGCAATTAAATCTTTACCTGAAAACATTGTAATCGAAATTTTTCGATTACAATAATTATCGATACATTGTTTCGATGTCAACATCAAAGCGCCATTAACCTCAAGCAAAACTATGGCTAGAAAAACTAAACAATATTGTATTAATACGTGTATTTGTCTCTTGTAACCGCATATTTACGAAAATATTATTGGTCAAGTTTGACTTCATACATTGATGGTGTTTGGGATTTATTTGTATGGAGTAGTAAATTGGACAATATTGTAAAATACCAAAATATTATTAACGGGTTATTAATGCTCATAGAAATTAGTTTGAAGTAGCTTTATGCCATTAATTAAAATTAGGAGGGAATTAGTAAACTACGGAATATTTGATTTATGTTGAACAATACAAAAATTTAATTTAAATTTACGAGAAAAATTATTAATTCTTTTATTATTTCTTACAATAATATATTTTAAATTTTATTAATTTGAATTAAACAACTTTTGAAACTTGGTAAGTGGTAACACTGTTTATGGAAACCACGTGTAGTAAACTTCGAATTTTATCAAGTACTGCACCGCAATTTATGATAATTATTTTAAGAACAATTGAAAAAAGTAAATTATTGCGTGAGTATTGATTAAAGAAATGGTAATAAACAGTATGGAAATGGAGTCGACTTCATTTTCATTAAGTGACTTCAACGAAAACCTGCGAGGAGACAACTTCGCCACTCGTAAGATTTTTGCCGCTTTTGGCCTTTATAAGATTCTTGATAAGATTATGATTGTAAAGTAAATGCATAATTTAATTTATTAATTACTGTAGATCTTGAAGATTTTATAAAACGTGCTCAAGACAGCGATGGTTATGACATTGTGAAAGAATTTTTGGAAAATGCTAGCAAACATGACTGTTCAACTTTTGTTAATCTAATTAATAAAGACCGCGCGCCTGGAGAGGTTTTTTTTTTGTTATTTTTTATAATATAGGAACTGAGTCGTAATTTTTGTCAATGTCAAATTTCAGTTAGCGGTTATTTTTGAAGCTTGGCATGAAATTTTCATTCGAATAGCCGTTGACTTGAAAGATTACTCACCGCGGATTTTACCAAGTATCCGACAGTTGTTGCAAGCTGAAAAATTAAAACAAGTGGAACGATGCCTGATGCTGGAAAAAACTACGCACAGAATTATCAGTTCTGCTTTAAAATTTATAACGGGTATGGTGATGACTGGTTCTCAAGCGGCTCACGAAGTTTTTACTCAATTCAAATTTAAACGAGATAGATACGTGCGGTTATTGAACAAAACTAGTTTAAAGGTAAAAACATTAACGAGATGCAATACTTTTTTTTAAAAAAATTTTGTAATTTAGTAGATTGAATTGAATTATTATAATAGAGTTTTGGTATTTTAGTTGGAGAAAGATGTTCGAGCTTACGCAATTGATTTGTTAATTGCCTTTCTAATGTGCGGCAATTCCTCACTGAAGAGGCAGATATTAGACACGACAGGTATGAAGTATAATTTAGAAAATTAAATTTTATTTAATAATTATTTTAATTTTATTTCATTTAGAGTTATATTATGACGCTTTTCAAAAACTTTCTGTTGACAAGCTCTCCACAATTGAGACATTTTTAAGAGCTATTAAAACACAGGTGTTTTATAAAATATTTCATGTTTATTAGCAAAATTATTAAAACGCTATTATTTTAGATAATTGAGGATCCTAATATATCGAAGACCTTAAAAGTTCGTCTATTCAATTCTTATTTACTTTCCCAAGTTTGTAAGTTATTCAAATGGACGGGACCGCAGTTAATGCAAAAGAAACATCCAAAAAGGAGCGAGAAATTAACTTTATCCGAAATTGATGTTAGTATTTTGAATTATTGAACGTGTTTTAGAAGCTAATTTCATATAATGCTATTGTTTATAGGCCGGAGCAGAAAGAACAAAAATATCTTCGAACGAAGAAATCGAGCGTGTACATCAATTAGCTAAGGAATTTTTAATTGCCGTTTGTTGTTCTTCAAAAAAAGGAATTGTTTTTAAGGATAATAATCTGGGAACTTTAAAGTATTAATTGTGAAAAAAAAAGTATATTTTTAGAAATTATTTATTATTGATTTAAATTTGTACGTAGGGTCGTCAACTACAATATTTTAACGTTTATAAGTCATTCGGAAAAGCCAAATCAAAACGAATTTCAAACAGATGCGTTCGTTGAAATTCTGAAAGCTTGTCCGGATCTTATTGCACCATATTTTTTAAAATTTAAAGGAAATCTTGAACCTCGGCCAAGCGATGTGTGGTACACGTCCATGTCATTCATCTCTAAAGTAATGTATTACATTTTTGCTTTATTGTAATGTTTTTTTTAAAAAAAAACTTTTATTATGTAGGTATATAATTCTTTAGATATAATTAAAATTATTGATTATGTTGACTACGACGCCCCTATGGTCAAGTTGGTGCAGATGTTTCTCAACGTAACTTGCAGTGCAGTTTTATATGCCAGCATTTTACAAAACATTCTAGAAGTGGGTTTTTTAATTATTTTTTTTTCTTCTTTTTAGTGGTTTTATCATTGTTTTATTTTTTTAATTTAGAATCGTGAAATTCAAATCCGTCATTATGGCATGTGCTATGTGTCGACGGTCATTGAGAAGTTGAAGAGATTATGTGACGAGACTCAAATAGAATCAAAATTATTACAGAGTAAAATTCCTAAATATAAAGAATTTAAAAATAAATTAATTGCTCGCGTTTTTATGGTACATCATTTTGTTTTTACCTGACACTTTCATATGCATTTATTTCATGAATATTTTTTTCTTGTAATTTTTTACTTTATAGTTATTGCCATTACCAGAAGATCTTTTAAGGTGCTGGGATTTGGCGTGTTCTATTGATATATCAGAAATTGGTGAATTATTTATTTTTATTTAACGTTGTTTAGTTGTACAGTTAATCTGAAATGTTGGTGGTTTTTTTTATAGCATTTTTGAATTTTAGTCTTTACGAACATTTGAAGGTGTTGATAGATTGTTTAAGTGCATACTTAGTGTACATTCCCGAAAGTCGTTTACAAGAAGAATTTTCGTTTGGGAATTTAGCCGGACTTTTGCTAAATCTTGGAAATTTGCAGGAAGGCTTGCCTTCAGAACAATTTATCGATTTGCAATTGAGAGTTTTGAAACGTTTAGGAGAAAATAACAGTAGCAACTTACTTTTAGAAAAAGTAAATTTTTAATATTATTTACCATTTGAATAATTTGAAGTAAGTTATTTATTTCTTAATATTTTGCAGATAAAACATAAAACAGTCGCTCAAATATTGTTTGATATTTTGATATCGGCAAAAGAGGAAACAACTAAAAACAGTTGCGTCGATTTGATAAAACAATTGTTGATTTTAAGTGGAGCTTTCACGTCAAATGAAAAGGAATTGAATATTTGGATGAAGCATCTTTTACTGTTAAATGAAAACTGTGATGTTGTATGCCGTTTTATGGAAAGTGTTTGCCAAATAATCGCTGCAGATTCAAAGATTCATTTAAACTCAACTAACGGTTTTATTTTGGAAAAAGAAGGCTCCAGCTCTAAAAACGAAGTACAAATTTATACTCAAATATTTAACGGTATTACCTTTGTTGTTGCGGTAATCAAACGACTTTTATTGAATATGATCAATTGTTTCTTAGACATGCTGGCCGATAATTACCAAGATGACCGAGAGGATTATAAGATAATGTATGCCGCTATTAAATTAGCGTTTAATCTTTGTTTAAATATTTGTTTTTAATATTTATTTAGTGGTGATGCTTCCTTCAGCCCATTAATTAAACTTGCTTGTGAGGCATTAGAAGCGAATTACAGTACAAATGAAAACCAAGGTTTGTATTAATTTCTATATTAATAAAGGTTTCATTAATTCACACATTAAATTCTTCACAAATTAGTTGAAGTCATTGGAGAATTTCTCTCAGATGTTTCTGTTGATTTATTAAATTCTCGTTTAAATCCCAATCCACTTTGGGAGTTGCTGCATACGCATTCCCATTTGCTATCTAAAAAGTTTACAAAATACTTGAAATCCTTGAAAAAACAGCGTGAGATCAAAGAATCTTCGGTTTGATGTTAAATTTATTATTCCCTCTTCGAGAAGGTGTTCTAATATTTATGTTTTTGATAGCCCAAGAAGTCGAAAAATTTGAAGAATTTATTGAACGTTGTTCGTAATTGTTTCACTTCCGGTTCACACTTTTTGAGTCAATTAAATGACGACGAGCTGCAAGAGATTGTTAATGATTTGAACGAAACTGATGTGCTTTTAGTTAGTCAGCAAATTTTAACTTATTTTCATTATTTGAAAGAATTTCCGGTAATAATTTTATAAATTTTTTATTGTTTATCTTTATTAATTTTTGTTATTTTTTATAGAGTCAGGATAAGAATTTGTTAGAAGAATTTTCTAGAGTTTTGAAATTGATGCTAAATTGCGAATCAACTAGTGAGCGAGAGAATATCGGTGAGATGGTCCTAATGCGTCCAGTGATTCAACAACAGTTTTTACAAGATAATCAATGGACAATAATTAGCGATATAGTCATCACAACTCTGTTGAAATTGAAAGATAAAGTTAATGTCTTCACCAGAAACATTTATCAAAGAAAAGCCGAAGATTATGCTTTCAAATATTTAAGTACCGCTGATAATTTGTGCGAAATCATTGAACCGTTTCTCAATGAGTTAAACTCCGACACTGTCAGTCGTTTAATAGCAAAAATCTGCGAACTGCCCACCAACACCTTGATAACGAAGAAAGGGAAAAAACTGAGCGATGCTGGAAGTTTATTAAACCAATTATTAAAACGCGTTTCGACCTTAGTTCTGCACGCTGAAAACGCAGTCTTATCTCCCGATGTTTTCTGCAGATGCTTCGAAGTTTATTTGACAATGACAACGTCGGACGATGAAAGAGAACTATCGGGCATTTTATTGAAAATATTGGAAAATAATCCGATGTATTGTCTAGATTTGAACGAAGGAATTTTTGCGAGTATTATTCAACGTTTGAGCCATATTGAAAACGATGACGACGAGGATAACGAAATGGAATTAGAGGAAGACAATTGCGTGAAACTGGTTCAAGTTTTGAGTTTATACTCGGTTGATCATTTACTGAATTTAGAGCAGTATCTATTAACTTTGAAAGAGTTCCAACAACCTATAACAACTCTTGCACTCGGCTCCTTAGAAGCTGTTAATAGTTCGATTTATAAATCAGGTAATTACTGTTAAAAAAAAAAATTTTCATGTGATAAACGACTTATCTTATTTTTTAATTGTTTTTCATATTTTTTAGAAAGTTGCGATAAACTTTTGAAAAAATTGTACGACTATTTTTGGCCTCTTGTTATATCAACGTTTGGAGAAACAGATTCTGCACCTAGATTAAATGATTCCATCCTAGCACCCTTGTTAAGATGGTTTTCTACGTTTAATTGCATTGGTACGTCATTAGTTAAATTTGAAATGTAATTTTATTTTTTTTATAATTTTAATGCTTTTTCTCCTTTTAAATAGGCGATGATGATTTGCTTACGTTTTGTAGCAATTTCTCAATTTCATTTTTGGGGGATTCTTCAAAGAGCGAAGATGTTTTAAAAAATTGTAAATGGATTTACGAAAGGTTATCGGAGGCTGGTTTACTTGTTAATAATTTTAATCCTATTGCGGTTTACACTTTTAATTGGATTAACATGATATTAACTGTGCTTCATGACAAGACAAGCGAAAACGATGTAGCTTCAAAAATTCAAACCAGCACATTAGTAGAATTTTTAACGAAAATGATTGAAGATGTACGCGATTTTAAATATTATATCGCTCTTTATTTATTTATTTTTTAATAAATTTTGGTTTTGTTTTGTTAGTTTACAACGATACCAGATTTAGGAAGAGTTATTCACGGCGAAAAAATGTGGGACAAAATGATAAAAACAACACTTAAATTCAGTTTAAAGTAAGTAGAATGTTAGTTATTTCAATGCTGTATTTTTAATATAAATATTCAAAACATATTTTTTTAGAGATAAAGATGGATCTTGTGTTATGCAGTTATTAATCGCAATTTTAAAGAAGCTGATAGGAAATAAGGAATTGAGATCAATTCACTGCACGTCGATTTACAAACTTATAATTGCGCATTCAAATTTTATTCCTGGAATTTTGCATTTATCGGTGGATTATGAAGATTGGAAAGGTAAGTTGTTAATTTTTTTACTTTTATTTATTACCTAAAATTCCAACAATATTATTGTCTTAGATTGTGTACTCGATTGTTTAATTCTTTTGGCGACGACGGAAAAATCGTGTTGCGAAAAGTCTCACATTCCCTTATTTTTGTCGGCGTACAGCGCGAAGCTCAGTATTTTAAGTAATTATCAATTTGCTAAAACTCGTTTTTAACTTTAACTCTAATTCACTTAATTATTTCAGATCAGAAAGTTTTGACTCTGATTTGTTTATATGAAGAAAGTGATGTCGATGTTAATAGCTTTAGGTAATTTTTTTAAAAAAATACTTTATGTCGTAATGTTCTTAAAATTGTATTTACTTAATGTATAGGCCGTTTTTATGGGGTCCAATAGCTGCTGGTCACTACTCTATTCATAAAGCTCTAACACATTCACTATGGAAGCAACCTGAAATGGAAGAAATTTTAAATTTATTGGATAAAAAAATAGTCATGGAAACCGCTTTGAATTTTCCAATTCAAATGCAACTACACGTAAACATTATTATATTAATTACTGGTACCAATTATTTTTTTTATTATCCTAATTTTTTTTAATTTACAGCCTGAAGTTGTAACTGACGTTGATGAAAACATTTACGATCCTCGCTTTTTACAGTCTTTACTTAATAGTTTATTAGTTCCAGGTAGAGTTAAAATTAATATTAATTTTTTTTTTAAATGTGACTAAATTTGTTTGGAAATTTTCAGAAGCGTACGTTCATTGCTTTAAATTTATCGAAAGCAATTGCCTAGCATTTCTTTTGGCCGCTCTGAGCAGTGAAAATCCGTCGATGAGATCGGCCGCATACCTTAACATTGACTGGTTCTATCAACATATGGAGGGCGCGAGGTATTAAGAACCTGAAACTCGTTTGAATGACATTAATTTTTATGTTGTTTTCTTTTCTTTTTTTTTTTAGGTTTAATAAGAAATCGCAATGGTTATGCATGTTAAACTGTTTAAAAAGTTCTATCGTTGAAAAAAACGCTCGTTTGCCATCATTAATTACCACATTTTTGGTTCGTTGTTGTGAACTATTACAAAATCCTAGTAAGTTAGCTGATGGAGATTATTTTGTATTGATTAAGTTTTACTGAACTTGGTTATTTTATATGAATATTAATTTTTTTTAGACGATTTGATGGCGCGGCCGATATTGAATTATTTGTTTTTGAAACCGCAACTGGATATTGGAAGTGTTCCGGAATTTATCGCCTTATTTCATAGTGGTGATATTCAGGTTTGTTTCATATTAAAAAAACATGTTAATTAGATATAAATGAATTTTCTTTTTAGCACCACGAAAAACACCGCACTTGGATATTGACTTTATTAAAGTCGGGTTTTAAATCGAGTTTAGATTATAATTTATGCCGAAAACAACACGTGTTTAAATTACTGATGACCTATTTCGATTGTCCTTTTGCTTCACTTAATGGAAGGGTAAATCGGTAATTAAAATTCGAATAGAACTTTTTAATTTATATTTTATTTGTCAAAACTTAGATCTTGGTAATGGAATTTTTGAATCAAGTATCGACGGTATCTAACATCGTATCAAAAATTGTAAATAGGCACGCGTTTCTTCCTTTCATCTCAACTGCAGTTGTTCACAAGTAATTCATTGTATAATTTTGTTATCAAAAATGGAATTTTAAAATTAATTTTTATTTAATTAACAGGAACGACAGTATTTTTTCTTCGTGCATTAATGTTGTTTATAACATTTGGAATTGCGTTAAAGATGAAGAAAATTTGTTTTTTATTTCAGAAATTTTTTCAACGTTAATTGCTACGCTTAATAACATGAGGTCAGTTCATTAATTAACTCTGATGATTTGAAGTACTGATAAATAATTTTTATTTTTGTGATGCAGTGAAAATCAAACTTTGGAAAATTTCGAAAAGTTTTTGAAAATGTTTACTTGGTGCTTGACTACGAAAAAAAAGGGATTGGATACCATTTATTTGATCAAATTAATGGATTTATACAAATTAGTCGTCGAAAAACGAAAAAATCTTGTGAGAAACAAAAATTCAAATAGGTATGTCAACATTTATTAGGCTAAACCAAATACTGTAATATAAATATTTTTTGATTTAAAATGTATTCCATTTTCAGCACGAGTACTGTAAAGGTTGAAGACGTGATTTTGTTAGATTCGTGTAAGAACCTAATGTGTGAAGTAGCTGTACAATGGAAATGCGACGGGAACGAAGAAATATTTGATTGTTTAAGCGACTTTTTTTTCAAATCTATCTCGTCAGAAGTGGACGAAGAAGAACTAAATGGAGATAAATTAACCGCGTTTTATTCGTGGTTGACTTTTAATTACGAGAGTTACCCCTCTTTTAGTATTAATCCGAGCTTCGTCAGCCACATTATTCAGTGTTACAAATCTATTTTGTACGGCGGCGATAGTAGGCCGAAAACAAATCTTTTAAAAGCACTTTTTACCACATTTCGGGCGGTCGTTCAAATAATTCCAAAGCAGGGAATTTTGGAAAATGGATTTTTGAAACATTTGGCTACTGAACATGTGCAATCTATGCTAGGAAATATTTTTAACGGAGACTTCGATTATTCACGTGGGTTTATAGTATTTACAAATTTATTTAATAGGATAAATTTCTATATTCACTTCTAAAAATACTAATTTGAAGATTTATTTTAATATTTACAGATAACGAGGTGGTTTCTTTGGGGATTTTGGTGTGCGAAATGTGGTTAAGGAGCGACAAAACAGAGAAGTTCGAATTTTATTTATCACATTCAAAAACATCTGTCGAGAAGAAAAAGAAAAGAAAGCGAAAGTCGTCGATTCAAGAAAATCATGAGACGCAACGCAAGAAAAAGTTAAAAATTTCTATCGATTAGTTAATAAGAAAAAAATTATTTTTGGTTTTTTTAAAAAAAATATTTAAACAATAAAAATGATTGTATATTTAATAATTTATGTGGGACAGGTCAAAATTTTTATTTGATTTTAAAATCACGTTAAAAGGTTAATGTAAGCTTTATTCAAAGTTTACCATTGCGATAATAATTTAGACTAGCCTTTTAATACTAAGAAGTACAAAATCTTATCACAAATATCAGTGTTAATTTGATAATGCTGTATTATCAAATCTATTTTAACACTTATTTATTTGAAAAATGAAATCAAAATGTCGCCTTCTTTTTTTTTCAGAAATTCACAACATTTATGACGGTTGCACAAACTTAAAAATCCTTTTTGAAGTTAAACTTAATTTACCGGTTTACGTTTTATACCAGTGATGGACAAGGCGCACAAATGTTACCTAAAGTTCGATAATGAACAAGATATTTATCTTTCTGGAGAGCGTGTTTCTGGTAAAGTTATTTTGAAATTACGGAGAAAATTAAAGATAAATAGTAGGTTAACTATTTAGACTCGTTAATTTTTTTTAAAATTGATTTCTCATTACTGTATTTTTTTTTACGTGGGTTTATAGTACTGTGTTTACAAATTTATTTAATAGGATAAATTTCTATATTCACTTCTAAAAATACTAATTTGAAGATTTATTTTAATACAGTATTTACAGATAACGAGGTGGTTTCTTCGGGGATTTTGGTGTGCGAAATGTGGTTAATGAGCGATAAAAAAAATAGTCATGGAAACCGCTTTGAATTTTCCAATTCAAATGCAACTAAACGTAAACATTATTATGTTAATTACCAATTATTTTGTTTATTATCCCAATTTTTTTTAACTTACAGCCTGAAGTTGTAACTGATGTAGATGAAAACATTTACGATCCTCGCTTTTTAGTCTTTACTTAATAGTTTATTAGTTCCAGGTAGAATCAAAATTAATACATATTAAATTTTTTTTTAAATGTGACTAAATTTGATTGAAAATTTTCAGAATCGTACGTTCATTGCTTTAAATTTATCGAAAGCAATTGCCTAATGTTTTTTGTTCTTCTCAATCCAAGTACCTACAACAAAAAAAATTATTTTTTAATGTATGGTATGTAAAAAAAAATTTAAGTTTTATTATTTAACCTGCTTTTCTCCCCTCCCTTTTGCGCCTTATATGCCTATTTTTTCTTTTACGTTTATTTTCCCTTGATTTCTTCTAAGGCACATAAAACAAAAAATTGTATATTAAAATTTAAATAAATTCATTCAAAAATCACTTTTTTAACCCCCAACTAAATTTACAATAATTATTATACAGGGTGGGTGGATGCATATTTACCATTGTTGTTGCTGCGGCTGCTGCTGGTTTTGTTGTTGTTGCTGCGGCTGCTGCTGGTTTTGTTGTTGTTGCTGCGGCTGCTGGTTTTGTTGTTGTTGCTGCTGGTTTTGTTGTTGTTGCTGCTGCTTTTGTTGCTGCGGCTTTTGTTGTTGTTGCTGCGGCTTTTGTTGTTGTTGCCGCGGCTTTTGTTGTTGTTGCCGCGGCTTTTGTTGTTGTTGCCGCGGCTTTTGTTGTTGTTGCCGCGGATTTTGTTGTTGTTGCCGCGGATTTTGTTGTTGTTGCTGCGGATTTTGCTGTTGTTGCTGCGCCTTTTGTTGTTGTTGCTGCGGCTTTTATTATTGTTGCTGCGGCTTTTGTTATTGTTGCTGCGGCTTTTGTTATTGTTGCTGCGGCTTTTGTTATGGTTGCTGCGGCTTTTGTTGTTGTTGCTGCGGCTTTTGTTGTTGTTACTGCGGCTTTTGTTGTTGTTGCTGCGCCTTTTGTTGTTGTTGTTGCTGCGGCTGCTGCTTTTGTTATTGCGGCTGGTGCCCTTGTTCGTTGTGGCCGCCGGTAGGGCATCGTCCTCGCCACGTCACCGCCCTCACCATGCAATTGACCACCCTAAAAAAATACATTCATGAATATTTTGGCCAAAAAAATGGTCTAAATTTGTCCTTTTTTTAAAAAAAAAAATTTCGCGCCTCGCAAACTGCTGAACGTCCCGTATCGAAGCTTAGCAATTTTAGCAACCCTAAATATAATTTAATAATAGTAAATAAAATTATTCTTACCGTGGTCGCTTTTTCCCGAATCTCAGCGCGCAGCCTTTCGTACATCTGTTCTACCGACTCTCTTAAAACGAGCACTCTTAAATCCTAGAAAGAAAAAATATAAAAGTCTTAATAAATTATAGTTGCAATTTAGGATTTCAGAAAAATGAAAGAAAATGCATTGAAATTTTTAAGAAAATGAACGAAATTTGTAAAAAAAAAAAATAAATAAACGAAAGTTTGAAGTTTCAATGCCTGAAATGGGTTTACCCGGACATAAGAATTGCTCTCGCTTGAAACAATTTTGTTCTGCATCGGTTCCGCCTCATCCTGATCCGCGTTTATCAATAAAGAATCATCATCGACCTCCTTAGAAAAAAACAATTTAAAAACATTAATTTCTTCCAATTTATAATATTATATAGGTCTTTATGTCGCACAATTTCCATTATTAACATTAAATTATAATGAGTTACTATTTACCTTGGTTTTTCTCTTACGGGTAGCTTTGGGTTCGGCGTCGAGAGATTTCAAAATTTTGAAGGCGACCCAGGTAGGCTCATAAACTGTAAATTTATAACACTGAAAATGTAGCCTATTTCGAAATTAATTTTCATTTACCTGTCCCTTGTGCTTCTCCCTGCTTTATCTTTAAGACTTCTCTCTTGTATCTTTCGCGCAAAAGATAAAATTTACGCTTACATTCTTCGCTTTTCATTCCCATTTCCTCGGCAATGCCCATCCAAAGTTGCGTATTCATTGACTTGTCGATATGTTGAGGATACCAAAGAGCGGGTCTCTTTCGAAAACACTCGATTAATTTTAAATTGACATCGCCCTATATTCTTTTTGGAATCCAATGGTTAAACCAGAAATTTTATTTACATCTATTATTCTATTTTAACACGAGGTGCAAAATTCAAAATGAAGCGGGTGAACGGCTCGAATGAGCGGCTACAGGTATCCAGGTCTTGCGATCAAAGCGCAGCGAACTCCCATTAGAAGGAAGCGCTGTAGATCAGCTGAGCCTCGGGACAACGAAATCTCGATATAACGAAACTATGCAAATTTTTAATACATTAATATTAAAACTTCGTTATAGCGAGAAAAATTAATTAATAAACAACAAATAATAACTGCATAAATAATTATTGCGTGAGTATTGATTAAAGAAATGGTAATAAACAGTATGGAAATGGAGTCGACTTCATTTTCAATAAGTGACTTCAACGAAAACCTGCGAGGAGACAACTTCGCCACTCGTAAGATTTTTGCCGCTTTTGGCCTTTATAAGATTCTTGATAAAATAATTATGATTTTAAAGTAAATGATTAATTTATATTATTAATTACTGTAGATCTTGAAGATTTTATAAAACGTGCTCGTTGGTTATGGCATTGTTAAAGAATTTTTGGAAAATGCTAGCAAACATGACTGTTCAACTTTCGTTAATCTAATTAATAAAGACCGCACGCCTGGCGAGGTTTTATTTTTGTTGTTTTTAATAATACTGTAGTAATTTTTGCCTTTGTCCAATTTCAGTTAGCGGTTATTTTTGAAGCTTGGCAACATTTATGACGGTTGCACAAACTTAAAAATCCATTTTGAAGTTGAACTTCATTTACCGGTTTATGTTTAATACCAGTGATGGACAAGGCGCACAAATGTTACATAAAGTTCGATAATGAACAAGATATTTATCTTTCTGGAAAGTGTGTTTCTGGCAAAGTTATTTTGAAATTACGGAGATTGGTCTTTAGATTGTCGTTGTCGAAAGATTAGTTCTTTAAAAATTAATAATTTGAATGAATCGGATGAAGGGGAATACGCTTGCGGAAGTTTGGCTAACTCCAACTCCAATTCCGTTGAATCTCAAGCAATTAACTTGGCGATTAATGTTCTTATAAAGGTCGCTGCTAGCATTCAAGTAACTCGCAAAGGTTTTAGTTTTTCCATGCAAAACTATACCGGTAAAACAAAGTTATTATATGCGATTATTTTCTATTTAGGTGAAGATGTTGCTCAATTTTCAACGACAGTTCTTTTAATCGAAGAAATACCACAAATAAATATCAAGCGAAATTTTTTGAACCATATAATACCCTTTCTCAATTTACTACTAAAATTTTTATAGTATTATTTACTCTTCTGTTTATTTTGTTGATTGTTGTTATTATTTATTTCTGCTTATTTTTTAAGGCGTATATTTTTGGAGCGTAATACATTCTGTAATGCATTTATTTTGTTTAATTGTAAGATAAGTAAAACGTTGTTTTTTTTTTTTACCGTTAGCCGAGTGGTTTTTAACTTCAAAAAAAAATTTTTTTGAAGTCGTGAACTTTTAATTTTTTTTTTTTAGTTATTTCTAGTGGAAGTGAAAACTATTTTATTTTTAGCGCTTATCATAATTTAGGACCACCTAGG